>OY757923.1:78942438-79047438 GCA_963585895.1 Sepioteuthis lessoniana | reverse complement strand
TCAAGAAAGTTCTGGACGAAATACGAAAGTGAGTAAAATGTTGTCCTATGTTCGCATCCTTGTACGATATCGGATTATACTCGAGGAGCTGGAGGGAATTAAACTGATGCCACACCCAAAATATAGTCTGAACTTAACTGTCTCAGATTATTTTTTGTTCCTATCCATGGCTCCCTTTCTGCGTTCGCTACACTTCTGCAATGAAGAAGTGGAAGCTTCAGTGAAGGAGTGCTTCGCCTTGAAGCACAAGAACTGGTATCAGCGTGAAATGAAAGAATTGGCAGAAAGGTAGCTTCAGTTGGTGCAACACGGCGGCCTTTACTTTGAATACTTTGTTGCTTTTGTAGTAATTTGAAGAATAAATCAAAGTTAGTATTTCAAAACACATTTCAGTCACTCTAGTAAGAGCATTTCTTTTTTTTGAAATTTATTAATATTTTGGCAGAGTTTCTAAAACTCGAGAGATAATGTCAAGTCTTAAGTGCGGCGAGATATGCAGAATTGCATATACGTTTCATTGCTCATGGCTAGAGATCTTTATTTCGGGTAGTACAGCACTTAGGAAGCGATTCGCGATTCTAAAGGAGTGGTAGTTTGCTTTGCATAGAATTAGCCATTACTTTACTATTTCCTTTGTTCTAAATGCTATAATAGAGAAATACGAGTATTTTCATATTTTAATTTGAGGGCCGGTGTTTGGTTTGGTTTTATGGCATATAAACTACTTTAGGCAATTCAACGCCAAATCCTCTTTATACATATATATCAAATCAATATATAGGATTTAATTTGGTTGAGTTCTTTGACATATCAACCATTGTAGTTATGTAATGCTAAATTTATCTATCTTTTAGTTGTCTAAATTTCTGAGACGAAGCTTGATGATTTTTATCATTAAGGGTTTTCGGACTATTGTATTCATCTTTATTATTATTTCCGCAATGTTTTGGCTGATATGTCTTCCGGCCTTCTTCAGATGTTTGTCGAGGTCGGGAACCTTCACAGAACTTCGAACTACGTTCTTTATTGAATCCACGGGGGTCGTCTGTTCTGATTCCGTTAGCCATAACCGGGTACAAGTGTTAAGTATTACAGTATTGTTACTCGCCTGCAGTCAGGATTGAACCTGCAACCTCCAGATGATTGTCTTCTTAGAAGCTTAGGAAACCAACGCCTATAACCGTTACGCCATGTGTCCTGCTGGACAAACGTTGTGGAAATTAAAATAAAAATGAAGACAATAGTCCGAAAAACCTTAATGATAAAAACTATCTATCTATATCTGTTTAGCATGTCAATTTTTGTTGGGTTATCCAAGTGAAATACAAACAGCTAATCAAGGATGGGAACCAAGGTCGTCGTATCTATTTCCTACAACGATAAGCGTTGCACAACAAACAGCATACATATATACATATATACACAAGATTTAAGTCAATGCGTTCACATGAGACCAAGCTTGGTATAAAACTGACATTCACCACTTTGACATTATATGTGTCCTCTTTCCCAGTTATTTGGGACTGTAGAATATACCACCTGCCTCTCTGCAGAGGGGTAAGACTTCCTCAACAAATGTCCTGTATATGACACTAAACAATTTGATGGTGAGGCGCCACTAATGATGGAGCTTTGAGAAATGCAGAACACCCCTTCATTGCCATTGCTCTCAGGTCAACTATGGACTGGAGTGATAGCACCTGATAGGATCCTATCTATGGGCCAAATAGAACTAAACTGCGTACTTATGCTAAACTGAATTACTTGAAATAGAACTGTTTTGACATGTAAACTGTGTACTTGTGATAAACTGAATTGTTTGATATCGAACCGTTTTGACTTTTGTGTGTAAACAAAATCCATCCTTAAACTAAACTGAATTGGTTGAATTAGAACAGTTTGACTAAACTGAATAGCTTGAAAAAGAAATGCTTTTGACAATTAAAATGTGTACACATACTAAACTGAATTGTTTGAAATAGAACTGATTATTTGTATAAAATGGATTTGGCATTGAATAACCTACAAAGGTTGATGTGCCATAAAACCCAAACAACTAACCATTATATGTGTTCTATTATCGATGTTGAGCTGTATTTCTTTGTAAATCTATCAACACATGACTATAAAACATTTAAGCCAGTCTCTCATAACGTCCCTATCATTTGAGGAACATTCACATTTTAAAATTCTCATGTTGTTTTTTTTGATTTATTATAAAAAATGATGACTACAATTCTATTCTACAATTACGTTGCAGCATTTACTCAACAATAATCCTTTCATAAATTGGTATTCTCGACGTTAGCACAGAGAGAGAAGACATCTTTTTGATCTCTTATTGATATTAAAGCCTTTCTAAACTAGAAAGGTTTTATCTTACACGAGTTGAATACAAATTCCCCTTTGGATGAACGACGTGAAACTGCATAGTTAGATTTTATTTTGTTTTATTATATATATATATATATATACACACACATATATATATATATATATGTGTGTGTGTGTGTGTGTGTGTGTGTGTGTGTGTGTGTGTGTGAGTGAGTCTTTGGTTAATTTTCAGTTGCTAGTTGTGAGACTTGACTCATCTTTGGTACCTAATTTGATTTTAACGGCATGCCAACCTTCCTAGGGTTATTTAATGTCTAAAAAATTGAGCTCATTATACGTTCCTATTTACAGCTTGTGCAGTTATTCAAAATCTATTTGATCTTTAGATTGGAGCCTTGCAAGTACGACCAGTGCGGATCAGAGTGAACCCAGAAGCAAATGACAATGAACAAGAACCTCACCATCCGATAGAATTTTGTATCATACTCTGGACAACTTTTTATGGTGGAGGGATCTTACTCTTAATGCAGTAAGCTTCACCAACAGGGTATTGTCACAATTCAAGACAGAAACTTATTTCTGTTTTATTGTAAATACACCCTTTTCTTTCTTCATTTACGAAACTCATTCTTTGTAACACTTAAAGAAAGAAAGAAACAAGGAAATCAATCGTCACAAGATACACACCCTGTATAAAACAGTAATAAAAAACAAGCCATAAAAAGTAGCCTCGTTTTCAGTATCTATGGCACGGCAAACAACATGGCGGCCGACGTCAGAAAATATAACCTGTAGCAATCGATTTTATATATGTAGTTGAGTGTCTATGAGAAAGAGGAGACTTAAATTGATTGGCTTCTATACTTGTGTTTATAGAAACCCCCGAGACATCATTTGTGCCTTTCTTTCCATCCAATGTAACATAATCAGCATTTCCTTGGAGCTTCTTTTGTTAGCTCAGTCGTTTTCTTTGAACGTTTATCTCACTGATATTCTATCCTACTTTCCTGTAAGTTATATTCAGCAGTTAAAACACAAAATGACAAGTGTAGCGCTCTTGTTTCTCTGTACACTTTAGGAAGTTTTAAATATTTACTGAATAATCAGTCAAGTCGGATACCAGTGGACGGTTGGTTGGTTGGTTGTTACGTTTTACGGCGTATCAACCCTTTTCGGAGAGGGTGTCTTCGTGGTGTAATGGTTAAAGCGATGGACTGCGAAATCATAGTAACTCCAGTTGTGGTATTACGTTCACTTTCGGATAAATAACGTTAGGAAAGGTATGAACCCCCTTATCCTCTCAGCTATGGGTTAAATGGCACCTCTTCTGTTCTTCTCGAATGATGGCTTTGGCATTAAATAACCAGCAATGGTTGATATGCCATTAAACAAAGAAACCAAACCCTTTTCAGGCCATTCAGCGTCGAATTAAATTATTTGATAAAAGTTAAAACATTTCAGTTTAGTATAAGTACAGTTTTTTGTTTACAAACAGTTAAATGTCAAAACAGTTCTACTTTAAACAATTCAGTTTAGCATCAATAGGAGTTTAATCCTAGTTAAATATAAAACATTCAATTTCAAACAATTCATTTTAGCGTAATGACCCATAGATAGGACCTTATCAAGTGCTACCATTTTAGCGTAATGACCCATAGATAGGACCTTATCAAGTGCTACCACTCCGGGTCAGAGTTGACCCGAGAGCAACGGCAATCAAAGCGTACTCCGCATTCCCCAAAGCTTCAGCATTACTAGAGCCTCAGCATCAAATTTTTTAGAGTCATATATCCAGGACACTCGTTTGGGGAGTCTTACCCCTATGCAGAGATGAAGTCGGTGTATTCTGCAGCTCCAACAGACTGTGCCAACCAAGGGACGGAAACACCTAACAGGACTGGAGGCATGATTAGCACGACAGTTATCGTCAGCGCAAATTAAATCGATGACCTATGTTCAAATCCTGGACAAGGCTTTGTGTGCTGCACTTAGTACCGACGTTCTTGTGAAAGGCATGAAATCAACTGTTCTTCCCAGATTGTTGGGTTTTTCAGCCTTTCTAAGGTAAAGAAAATCTGAATTCAAATCACTTGTACTCTGCTTAACGTAACGTAGCGGAGGTGTTGGGTATATACAGACATCCAGGGGTGCTATTTTTTAATTTTCTGCTTCTCGACCACAACATTATTACCAATACCCGTTTCATAAAGTAGCGTAGTCACCGATGGCTGCTATGTTAGTGATGACCAATCTTTAGAACGAGAAGAGGAAGTATGTAGGAACGAATGGAAGACAATGTGCAGGTTGATTCTTCATTTTAATATGAACCAGCTTTTCTGATATCTTAGAAGGATTCAATTACTCTTAGTCTACGCTACCACTGGTCTACTCATATCCCCAGTTACCACAGAGAGATAATCTAGCAATAGCTTTTATTGGGGTTTTAGTACAACGATCCCCACTTCGTCTTGGCATCCTCCAGAACCTCTGAGATGGCCATTCGAGTCTAGTGACTTTGCTTGGTCCTGGATAACTGCTGTTTTTCCGTATGAGGTGCTAGATCAATCATATCTTGTCACATCTATTGTCTACTGGATGAGATTTTGAACATTTAAAAAAAAACTCGTTTCTTCCGGCCGAATGCTTTCTTAAAAATTATTCATATTCGAAAGCCATTACCACTCATTACAATAAAGACGAAATCCTTAGAATAAATTAGTGATGGAGCAGCTATTCTGTAATAATGGAATTCACTCTCTGTTCATGTCTTGATGATGTGGAAATAACAAAAACAAAACCAAGCACAGGTAAAGATGATTCCCGAGGGGTGGTTATGGAATAAGACTATGATCCGAGTTCGAATCTTGGGTGCGGCTGTTTCCTCAACATTCTATTGTCGCCCTTAAGAAAGGCATGGGTCTATATCTTCTGCTTCCAGCTATGGGTCGATAGGATTGACTGGAGTCTCTCGCCTTGTTGGTGGGCAAACTAGTCGAAGAGAAAGAAACATACTCTGTCAGCGTAGCAGGGAAACTAACCGGTTTGAGTCATGCTAGGGATCGTCTTAAATCAGATACTGGTACCATGCAACCCAATACAACCTATAACTTGGAGATGAGATGACACCACTAAGTAACTCTTTCAGTTACCTGAGAAGCGCCATGGATGATAATTGCTCGGTCTAGTGAGTCGAAAAAGGATTTCGAAATGAATTAAAGACGATTGTGGCAGAAAGCAAAAAAACGTCAATTTTTTCACATTACCAGTTTCAATCGATTAAAATGTCGAATATTGGAAGATTACTTGGCAGATGAATGTCTATTGAAGATTTATACCATGTCCCTTATGTCATTCATCAACCAGAGGTTTCCTAAGTTTTTTGCTGTTCGTTTCTTCACATCTTTCAAATAATGTTAGTCTTATATCTACCTAATATCTATCAATCTTATCGCGTTCAATTCTGTCTGAATCGATTGTCCGACACCGAAGCCATTACATCTTGATGAGCGTCCAAAATCTGACACATTGATCTGTTCAAGATTATTTAACTTTTCAATAAATATTGATCCGGTAATCAATCAAACTTTGTCTACCCTCGGTTTTTAAATCGTTCTTTTAATTTCTTGGTTGAAAACTTTTCGTTTTTTTTTTCTTAGACTAGTTTACTGTAACTTTTTGTTGTTCAAATTACGAGGCCTCAGTTCTTTATTTTATTTTTTGTTATAAATAATCGAAAACTGTTGAGATTATAGAAAACAAAGAAAAATAACAGATGAAAATTCATATCCATTATGAAAGCTTCGAAGAGTGTAAAGAACTCGTCAATGCAAGACAATTCTTTAAAAAAAAAAACCCTAAAAAACTTGACTTTTCAAATTTCCAGATGGCGTTTTGTGGCGAGGTTACTAACCCCAAATCAATTTTTGTATAATAGTTCCGACAGGAACTATGTTGGTGATGCTGTGTCAGCTGGGGTCGGAAACAGAAAAACACGACTTTTAGTGAAAAGACCTTTTCTTGTTTTATTATCTCCGTTCAGTCTAAGAGGCCAAGTAGACAGGGAGATAACAAGTAAACAACAAAAAGCACGTGGTTGCATTTTTTGTTATTCTAAGACCGTCTTCTCATGTATTTGTTTCCAAATCACTTTAGACCGAATTAGGAAATCTCTGATTTAATCTATCAATCTAATTTTTATCATACAACGTGTGAAAGCACGTGCGATACCCTCCCCTCATCAGCCGCCAACCAGGGGTGATAACACAATTTCGGTAGCTCAAGGCGGTACTGCCACTCCTGGCACTACCAAGCAGCTTTTTCCACCGGACAGGGTATTTAAAAGAATTATATATATATTCATATACGCCAGGTCAATTGAGAGCAGAGATTAAATTGGACGTTCATCTTCATTTTTAGTGTGCAGTTTGTGATTAAAAAAAACGCGTTTACTTTCGGTCGTTGATTTTGTTACGCATTTACAGTAACCATTTCTTGATGTTACATAATCATACGGGAATGGTGGTTCCGCGCGCATTTCATTCATGTTGAAAACTTCTCGCTTTCAACCAAATCCAACTTGATGCATATTGCGCCGCGGTCTGAGAGCGATTTGAGGCAACTTTCAAACTGCAGTTAGTGATTCCTATTTTTGAAAGAAATTTATATATATTTACACATGGTGAAATGGTAAATTGTGGTAAATCTGACAAGATGAAAATAAGTGGGAAGGTGGATTAATCAGTTTTCCTCAATTGCTAAAAAGTAGAAAAACTAAAAACTGTTTAGCCTGACGAAATTCTTGAACAAAGAATGAAATATTACTTCTCAACCCTTTGTAAGTGTTTGATTTATTTACCTTTCCACTTATTTTCCTCATATGAGTTATATATATTCATCATCAAGTTGTACTCCTAGCATGAGTTTCCCTATTACTCATAACTCCAGGCAGGTCTTCTCAATTACATCTTGTGTCTGCACAGCGGTTTTGTAGGTATGTTCTTGCTGGTCACCCAACACTGGTACGTCCATGGGAAGGGGTCCAAAAAAGAACGTCACTTATCAGTTCCTCTTGCTTCTTTAGTAGTGTCCTGTATGTTTTTTTTATTTTACTTAGATGCTTTTAGAGATGGGAGGTAAGTGACCGTACAGCTAGTTTCGTAAACGAACGCGCACTCACACAGGAGTGGATAGAATAGTCCGCTTTTACTTCGGGTGAGTGACACTTTAAATACTGACCTCCCAAAACTGGTCATGTAACTTGTAGTAGAGTGAAAAACTAACTAACAGAACGAGAGAGAGAGAGAGAGAGAGAGAGAGAGAGAGAGAGAGAGAGAGAGAGAGAGAGTGTGTGGAGTGGGAGAGAGAAAGAGAGATAACAAAGAATGGATATAGACAGAGAGATAGCCAAGTGTAGAGAGAGATCAGCAGGTAGGCAGGAGTGCAGCTGCAGAGATAAGCATGAATGGATAAAGTTAGGATATGAATCCTACTATTTTTAAAAGAACACGTCAAAATGCCAATAGCAACGCTAACCAGGAGAGAATACTCAACAGAGACGTTTGAAATATGGTCTCTCAGGGCTTCAGATAAGAGGAAATGCTCGAACGTTAGCTTAAAATATAAAACACACAAAATAAGGTAAAAAAGCATTTACGTTGAGTGGTATATCAGATGAAAAAATTAAGATCAGAGAAAAACTCAAAATTGCTCAAGAAAAATATACACTCACAGAAAACATTACAAAACATCTTTTTATCGAATTCAACAACTCGACGTTCAGTCACAACCTGTTGTATGTGCATACATACACTACATTAATTTACAGTTAACTCCCTTGTTGTTTTGCTAGGGAACAATTCCGGTCCAGAAGAGAGCAGAGGAAAAAAAAAAAAAAACCTAAGTAGAAATAAAGATGCAGTCGAGTAAGTACACGTGTCACTGTTATCCGTTTATCCGCGTCCGAAAATTATCTCTCCCCCCCCCTCTCTCTCTCTCTCTCTGTCTCTCTCTCTCTTACCGGTCCAAGTCCCTACTTTACTCCGGTAAGCCTCTTCTTACAGTCGTTGTTGATTTGGTTGGTTGGTTGGGTTTTATGGCATATCAACCGTTGTTGGTTATTTAACGCCAAATCAATTTTTATGCAAATTGTCAGTTCTATTTCAAACAACTCAGTTTACATTTTTTGAGTAGCTGCTTAAGATTTACTGTGCACAGTTCTATCCGAAACAATTTCTGAACAGCTCTCTCTCTCTCTCTCTCTCTCTCTCTCTCTCTCTCTCTCTCTCTCTCTTGCCCATAGATGAGACTCTAACAGGTATTAACAGATCGTGTCCGAGTGGATCTGTGAATAATGGTAATAAACGTGCACTCTTCCCTCCCCAGATCTAACCATCCCTGCAGGGAGCGTATTCTAAGCCTCTCCAGCAAGACTGACATTTACCTAGTTCAACCTGTCATCAGGTCAAATGAAGAAAATAAAAAATTATATTGAACTATTTTTCAAAAGCTCTACCTACATTGCAAATCAGCATTCGAATCCATTTGTTCTCAATTTTTTTTTCAATCTTTAACTTGTGGCATACGTCACTAATACGACTATCAGGCAATTCCTATTAGTTGATATTTCCCAAAACAAAGTCAAGAGTGAAAGAGTTACGAAGTTTATCTTATGTCAAGTAGAAATAAACTGCCTGCTTTAAAAATCAACATTTCAAAGGCGTATTTCTTTCTCGCACTCGAACAACGATACCCGGTGCTCCAGTATGAATCGCGTAACTTAATTAGAAATAGGAACATTTTTAAGTCTCTACCTGATCATCACCCCTGTCAGCACATTGGAATCATCCACAGTTTTTCTCCGTGGTATCAGTTCTGCGTTTCTAATAACGACACTCTCATAGAAATACTCACATTTTTTAATCGCCTATTTTAGATTCCAAGAATGTGTTGAAAGGGAATTAATGTTTCATAAGAGATGGGTGAAAATTATTACTGACATATAGTGCAGCATTCAAATTAAGTTCTAAGCCTTTAAACGCGTGAAAAAGGCTGTGTGTCATTCTGTATGATTGAAAGCTATCGAACCTGAGGTCAATCTGAGAACACAACTGATTAGATGGTTTAATCAGAGGATCAAAATGGTTCTAAAAGTTTAGAAGTCAATCAGTTGCAGGTGAACGATTTTGTTCTTCCTGTGCTATCCACGCCCCGTAAATGTGGCGCGGGAAAAATGGTTGCCGTAAAATGAATATGAGAACAAAGAAAAACTAAGTTAGGGTTACAGCAAAGACATGAGGCAACAGCAAAGATGGCGGCCGACGATAGAAGATAGACACAGCGACGAACAAAAAACAAAGACTCTAACACAGATACAAGTCCGAGTAACGGTAGAAGATTATAAGGAAATATTATTTTAGAATTACCCTGTATTTATAATAAAAAAGCAATAAAAATTTTCGCAGTAAAGAAATTTAAAAAAAAAAAGGAAAAAATGCTCAAACACAGAAAGTCAAGTAGGAAAGGCATAAAAATTGATAAATAAGATAAAAACATTCGTTCATTGATTGATTCCTGTCATTTTATATTTCCATTTATTCTATAATATTCATTTTTTGCAACATTTCTTATAAGTTTTTCTTTTCTTTTCTTTTGTAGACTCGGTTCCAAGAGGCATTTTTTCACGGTAAATGTTCATATCTTTGTACCTTTAAAAGTCCGTCAAGTCTCATCAACAAAACGTTTGCCCCACTTCAAACAATAATATATTTATAAAAACGAATTCAAGAAAGTATTTCTGCTGTTTCATGTTTAGAAAGAATCTGACTAAGAAAATACGAGGGTCGACGAAAAAATTCATCGACTGAGCAAGATACTCATAGAATATGATTAAATAAGTTTTTTTTCTAGTCCTCCTTGCGGTCCACCTACTACTTCTATTCGTGATGGATTCCACTGAGCAAATTTCAAAATCAGATATGACGTCATCCTATCAACTTTTCAGCCCACTCGCGTCAATACAGACAGACACACACACACACACACACACATATATATATATATATATATATATACACGCCTAGAAATTAAAATCAAAAGGTTCGATTCCTAATCGACTAATCAGTTAAAAATATCAACAGGAAAACATAAGTAAAGAGCTATTTTGTGCATTTTTGGAATGCAGAAAAAATCAGTTAAAAAATTCTGAAAGAAAACCTACCTCTACATGAACCCACGTGCCCAAACACGTTGTCTCGCCCTGTCGTTATGGGGAGGGGGGGGGTCTTGTATCTGCCGAGGTATAAGAACTCACCGATATTCAAGAAAAAATTAAGGTGTCCTGAGTATAACATTAAATTGCATCAGATGGTGAGGCTCCAATTCTGGTGAGTGTAGAGTACTACTTCACTGCTATTAATCCAAAGTCCACTGAGTAGTAATACTTTTAAAGTCCCTTCTTTGGATTAAATAGATCTGCTGAAATTTAAACGTATTCGATTGGAATTACTTGATACCATATAACAGTAAATTATTTTAATTAAAAATAAGTACTTGAAGCTATAATTCTTGACAAACGATTATTTTCTTAAAACTCTGTCCAAATTATTTGTATTAGATAAGAATACTTGACACCATAAAACGATATGACCAGTAATAAGAACAGTTTCTTGAAGCTAAAATTGTTTGCGAAAAACTATTAATAGTTTCGTGAAACGATATAACTGTTTGCAAAAAAATGATTTTTAATCAGAAATAATTTCTGTTTTGCTTATCTAAAAAAGTACTTTACTCCTTTATTAGACAAAAATAATTGGCCCCATACAACTGTGAAAAATGCTTTTATTTGATAGGTTGGTTTCTTTGTTTAATGGCATATTAACCTTTGTAGGTTATTCAATGCCAAAGCTACCCTCCACGAAGAACAGTAGTGACACTATTGAACCCATAGCTGGGAGGATAAGGGGATTCATAACTTTCACAAGGGTATTTGTACCAAAGTGAACGTAATAGAACGACTGGAGTTTGAACTCGTCTACGACGATGCCGCAGTCCAGCGCTTTAACCATTACACCACCAGGATATCCCCTCTACTAGCTAGGAATTATTGATATTGTTGAATACAGAGAAGAGCAACAACAGCGCTGATATATAAAAATATAATCTGCTTTTCTTGTTTTTCCTTATTACCCGAAATGTACGTATGAATAAAATAAGAGCGAGTCAGAGATAGCTGAAATGCACACAAATACAGAGGCGATGGTACGATTTGGTTTTATGACACATCAACCATTGTTGTTAACTTGATACCAAATCCATTCATATATATTTAAACAGTTCTATTCTAAACGATTCAGTTTAGTATAAGTACACAGTTTGAATGTCAAAAATAGTTCTATTTCAAGCAATTCAATTCAGCATAAGTACATTTTTGTTCTATTTTACCCATAGATATGACCCTATCAGGGGCTACCACTAGAGACCAGACTGAACCTGGGAGCGATGGCAATAAAGGGGTATTCCGTAATGTTCAAAGCTGGAGCCTCATATCATATTGTCTAGTATCATATTATTCAACAGCCTCAGCCGACTGGGCCACACTCGTTGGGTCTAGGTCTTACTCCTTTGCAGAGATACTGTCGGTGGATTCTGCAATGCCAGCCGATTAGGCCACACGAGATGGGTACAGGGCCTATACAAAACATCTAATCATCTTAGTTTCTGTGATTTTCAACTTCAGGGCCTTCACAAGGTACTTCTTCTTGGATCATACCCACTTTCGACTTTAGCAATTCTGTTTCCTCAGCTTTTATAATTCTCACGAGTCTGTTTCTTCACAATTCCCTGCTTCGTGCGTCTAGCATTATCTCAAGGTATTTAATCCTTTTAGATTCTCCTCGCTTTTTTGAGACTCGAACAACTCAAGCCTTTCACCACCTCTCAACCCTGGGCCGTTTGGCTCAAGGCCAATGCCCAGAGTGGCGTGACGTCTCGTGACTTCTGCCGACTCCTTCGTTCTCACTTTGGACCGAAGATTTTCAGTGATTCTATCATTTTCCAGACGCCCACATAATCTTCGTTGTTACATTAACCCTAACCCTTTCCAAGCAATTCACGTGGTATTTCGCAGTGTTTTGATAACCTTAAGACACAGGTGCGCATCCTGTTTTCGCCACCAACATAACTTACGTGACCTGACAAAGGCATCTTCCTGTCAATATTCAACAGTATCAATTAACGTTGTTCTAAAAACTTAAACTACTCAAAAATGTAAAAATATTCAATGAACGAGATTCTCTAACTTCGAGACGTGAAATGATCCTAGATAGACTGATATGCCGTTAAAAATCTATCAATGTTGTATGTTCACTGAAAGCAGGGACTGTCCATCAAACATCTGAAATATAAAGGTTGGTTGGTAGGTGGTTTTGTTTTACGGCGTATCAACCCTTTTCAGGTCATTTAAAGCAGAATCAAGTCATTTTGATCGAAGTTTTTATGTTTCAAGGTCTTCATGTCTTCAAATATTTATTCATGGTGTACATTTCTGTGCGGATCATTTTATTCTCTAATTTCTAAGATATTGATTTATTTTTATATTCTTTGGAATTGTTTATATTTTTGTTGGTCAGGTCTTTAGATTTTCCATTAAATTGCCCATTGCTTTCAGGAAGAGTATTACAGCGTCCACTTTAGTTTTTTAAAATAGTTTTTTTTATACACCTTGCGTTGTAAAATGTTTCTCTTGTAGGGGTTAGATCAAAGCATTCAATAAAAACATTTTATTGTGTATGCAGTCAGGCATCCATAGCACATTGGTTGCTGTTGTTCTTTAAGCAAGAAGGAATGTGTAATTCTGGTGTGACCTATGCACAGTCTGGATAATAAAACTTCTTCCTTTCAGCTTTTTCTGAAGCTTTGCTTCTATTATCCTAATATAGGCTTGAAATATGAAGGACATCAAGATATTTACGAATCTCTACACGAGCAAACAGTGGTTTTCTTCTGGTTGGACGTTACGACATCTTTGCATTTAAAACAGAGAAGATCGTTGTCCCAGGAACATATCTACATGACCTATTAGAATGTCAATGAATTAAGCTATAACAAATGCAACAATACAGATACATAAATTACAGCTTCTCGAGCCTATTTTTGCACAAAAAAATGACACTTTATAATGAAAATCAATTGATTTCCATGAAGCAATGAAGAAATAGACAGTTGAGCTCAAAGCGGTACTGGTTGTGTTGCTGAAGCGGCCATTTTCTGTTCACTGTGGTTGATCACAGGGGAAACATAAGGAAGATCGGACAGATCATTGGTCAGAATGGGATAGGAAATTTCGTTTGCCGTTTGGCAATGAAAGATTAGTGCTCAAGTCCATGTAACCAGTAAGAATCTGCGAAGTTGTCAAAGATAGATATACGTGGATATTCTCGGAGCTTTTGGTTTTTTTAGCTTTCAGCAGGCAAAATTCTGTAGGTCGCTAAGAAAGATTGTTGCCAGTTATGGTTTTGTACATTTTTTTATGGTGTGTATTTTATTTTAAAGCACAAAATTAAGTTCCTGATTCACCATAGGAAGTTCCTGCTGTCGGAAAATCGTGTAAAAAAATAATAAAAAATATCAATCATGAGCATCAAATATCAATTTAAGATATTTCCTATGTGTTGCCTGGTTGCTTTTAATGGTAATGTCTAACATACGACGGTTCAAATGATGACGTTATATCTTTTCTTGATTTTTAGACCATGAGATACAAGCACTGCAACACTGACGGAATTAAAATGGGAACCGAAAGAGAGATTATGTTAAAAATAAACCTCATGTAGTTACATTCCATGAGAATATCTAGGTTAGCCGATGAACTTTCCAACTGACCCTCACAGCTGAGACATGTTAAGTTCCCTTCCCCTCAACAAATTCCAGGACTCTGTTCCTATTTGCCAAACTGTAGAATATATTCTTCGATATTTCGGTGTTGTTATTTTGTTCCCTATATATTTCCCCTTTCTACTTGTTACATAGTTGTCTTGACATCATCTCTTCTTTGGCTGGTAATCGGTCCTTGCTATTCTATCTTAAACTAATGTTTATTATAACTGTAATATCTTTTTGTGTACTCATTCTTACAATCCTCTAAGCGTCTTTTTACATAACCAATTCGTATGACAGCTTGTTGTTGTGAGCGGAACATTGATGGTAATTTATGATCCACGTTGTTCAGCGGATCCGGACAAACTGATAACAAATAAAAATCTAACTTTTTGAATCATAGTCACCTGACTTTCCAATCCTCCAATGAGGACCAAGCTTTCAACTGCCCGTAAATATCACTACCTGTCACTTGCAATGAGACGACATCAGCGAGACATTAATAGTTTTGAGGACAACGGTTTAATCAAATACATTTCATGCAAAATAGACGATTCTGTCAATCTATTAGTTAACAAACTGTCAACCCAATTTTCTTACGGAAAACAAGACAGCATATCATAACTGCTCCTTTCTATTATGTAATAGACTTCATTGACACATTTTCTGCTGGCGAAGAAAAACAAGCCTTTTCTCTCCACATGAAAAAAATAGGAAATTTTTATTTGTAACTATTGAATAATCAGGCATCAGTATGTCAAAGAATGTCCTACATTTCTCTTGATATTCTTTAACCAGCAGAAGATTTTCATAAAAGTAAACAATATATTCCACTCACTCAAATTGGGCAGATGTACTGACGTCAGTATCAGTTTATCACATTTGTCCGCTGAACAGATACAATCTAAATTAAGTTTTACAGTCTTTAGCAGGACAAGAATTACAATGTTGTGACTAATTGACAGTTTTGAAGAGGAGTCAACCAGTACTTGTTTTTATAAGAATTCAAAAAGAGGAAAAAAGTGAAAAAAAGAGAACATTTTAAACTCGATTTAAAACGGTTTTGTTTGTTTATTTTAACAATAAAAAAATGCGATTTATCTACAAGATTGGCCAGAAGGCGACGCTGTTTAGCTCGGATTTGACATTTGATAAATAATGCTTTTAATTTTTCTTAATGGTGGGGTAGAATTAATTGACATCGAGTGATTTACTTGTTGACGAATAATTCCATCCCCAACAAAAAAAGATTAAAAACGTCAACTATTTCTTCACAATGCCTCGTTCTCCAGGATCAATGAAATGTGATCATATCCTACGAGATTATTGTTGATTATTCTAAAATAATTAAATCATGAATTGAAAGTAACTACTTCATCTACTTTGGATCCGCGCACATCATTTGTCAGATGTTTTCGTGTGATTGAATAATAGTTTTTAGACATAATCCTCACATTGGTTCTTATAGAATTGTACCCTCCGTCTCATCCAAAATCACTGATTGAAAAGAATTGGTTCAATAACACATCAAATGGAAGCAACCCCCGTTGCAAGACAAAAAATGGGGAAAAATGCGTAAAAATAACCGAGGAATGTCAGTGTGACACTACTGTAGGGAATGAAAATTTAAAAAATTAAATCAAATTAAAAATAGTTATTAGAAATATGCAGAAACTCCCAGAAGTCCGTGACAGGAAAAGGAGTGATACATGCGCAAATAAAAAGGAAAGAAACCATCCCGACAAAAGGAAGAACCTCGTTCTTTTTCAGCAGTGATCAGTGGAGTGACAGCACCTAAATCTTGCTAGTGGTGGAAGGCGCCATGCATCTGTCTCTAGACGACGCGTTGGCTAACCTTTCCACTCGTAGCAGCCACCTCGTTTACCTACGACCCACGACTTAAAACACCGAATAATGAACTCGTCGGAATCACAATTAAGACATCATACAACGAACTTTATGACTACAACTGAAAACACTGGATTTAGACTTATCTACCATGTTATCGCTTTAAATACCAGATTTGGACACATATACTCAAGAATGACTAACACATTTTAACGCTTTAACTGGGATATTCAAGCATTTCATTTGTATTCAGGAAGAATTTCCTCACCCACTGAATCGTTCTTGAACCCAGAAATAAAGGCAAAATGTAAAAGACCTTCGTCTCCTATCTTTAAAAATTTATTCTTTCACATAATTTCTTTACAGCCTTCATATCCAAGAAGTTAAACCAGCAAAATAACGTGGGGTAAGAATCGAATAACCCAGAATGGAATCAAATAGCAAACAATATCATAATTTACGTTTGAAACTCCATATTACAAGCTCTTCTATCTGCACTGATTTACATGCAATAACGCATATGTTGTAAAAGGAAGAAAACGAAAAGAAAAATACATATAAATGGATGAGAAAAATTAATATAAAAATATTAGTTTTGGTCCAACGCCGCGTTTCGACCAAATTATCTCTAAGATATGAAATTACGAAAAATCCCGGTAGAAAGTATCTTATATCATCTTCAGGGTAGGAATTGTGAATTTAAAATACTGATTTGGACGATATAGAAAAATATTCGAAAAACATTACGTCATGAAACGTAAATTAAAAAAAATTAGCGTCCATAAAAAATCAGTTTGTATTGGAAGAGAATGAAAGAAAGAAAGAAAGAAATTAGAGGAAGAGGGAAGAAATAAAGAAGAAAGAAGAGGAGGGAAAAGGAAATCGCGTGAAGAAAAGGAGAAATATTGTCAACAGATGGAGTCAAGTTGGAAGGCGGATAGAAATATCTATTTAATTATCGTTGTTTGTCTAAATTGAAATCTTTCCACATTATTTTGGCTAAATAAGGAGATATTTTCAAAAATCCTTGTTTCTGTTGTATGGTGTAATGGTGTATATTTTTCGAATATTTTTCTTTACAACATATATGTCTGATTAAACTTCATATCTTACTCAAATAATGCATGTATATGCAACCCTTTTTATATGATTAAATATGTATAGCCTATACACACATACGTGAAGGTGCGAGTGTGTTTATAAGCGTATACGCGGAGTGCATTTCTGTTGCATGTTATATCGAGCGTATCTCTATGTCGGTCTGACGGCATCGGTTGGTTGGTTTTTTATGGCATATCAACCCTTGTAGGTTATTCAATACCAAATCTGGTGTCTCTTTTATGCATACGAACAAGTTAGAACCAATTTATTTACATAGATAGGAATACTTGAAACTATCTATCAATAACAATTCTTTTTCAAATTCATCATTTGTTTGCACAATATTTTACATTATGGTTTCAAATTATTACAACTAATAATCCTTAGTAAATGAATGAACAATTCTATTCAACCCATAGGTGGTACTACAAATCCGAGTCAGAGTGGATCTGGGAGAAATAGCAATGAAGGGGTACACTTTTCCCCCCAAACCTGGAGCCTTACGAGCTCGTTGGAGAAGTTGGTTGATACGGTTTTATGGCCTCTAAATCCTTGTAGCTTATTTAAAGCCAAAATCCTGTACATATATTTTATAATAACTATGATTTATGGAGAAATTCATTATAGACTACTTTCACACAAGACAGAGCTCATTGTTTGCACGTAGTTAAATGGCTTTAAGAATTGCTATATAATATTAACAATTCAATTTAACATAAGTCATTCGTTTGCATGTAGTTAACTGGTTAAACAGTTCTATCTAAACTATAGATGAGACCATAACAAGTTCTACCACTCCGATTTAGAGTGGACCTGAGAGTCATAGCAATGAAGGGGTATGTCACATTCCTCAAAGCTCCGAGACTGGAGCTTCACCATCAGATGGTTTAGTGTCATATCCAGGTTTCTTTGTTTAACTGGGATGGGTTATTTACAGCCAAAGTGATCCTTGTAGAAGACCAGTGTAACGTTACCTCACCAACACGGCACCATCTCGAATATTAATAGGTGTCACACTTCTCAGATATAAGACGGAGCCGTTGCTTCCAATACGAAAATTCTATTTCTGACTGCAACATTTCATATAGCAGTCGGCCATCGAAACATGAGAGAAACAGAGTGAAAGGTCTTAGTTCTTACATAGAAACACTATCAGATACTTGGGTGGTAGACGAAAGACAATACCGACAGCGCTTTTCTCACCCAACCAAGCCTGCCCCCAGAGAGCTCAAATCTCTGACTCAGCCGACTGCCTTTGACTCTTGACTCTGAACTCGACTGCTCCAGTCTGACTTAACTTCCAAAAAACCCTTGCTTATATAATATCTATCAATTATTCAATTCACTAATGATATAAAAACACGCGTCTTTAACTTTAATTTAAATTAATCTTATTCAAGTCAGGTGATAGAATATTTACTTTTTAATATCCGGCCTATACAACAACGATTTCAAAACAAATCTACAATATATCATCCCAAGTGATTTCCATCTAATCAGTGCACCATATGACCTTCGCCACTTACTCTTCCATTCAAAGTTTTTAGCTAACTTATAATTTATCAATACAAATGAAATAACTAATAATTATCACCCGTAATTATATTACTCCCGTAGTGATACTATTCAACCCATAGCCGGGAGATAAGAGCGAAAATCCGATGAAAACTTACGCATGACATACAGAAACAGTGGACAGCCGTCTCGACCTGATTAGATCTCATTAGCAGTGTATACCATGATCTCTACAGTTGTCCAGTGTTTTCATATACCATGCGTAAGTTTTTTTCGGGCTTTCTGGTTATGGCAATTCAATTCACAATATAATTCCTCAACTTAAAGAAAAATGTACATTAGAATTTTTCTTTTGTTATGAGTGTCAAAGGAAAATTAGGTAAGTCACTTTGACGAACAGATGATATATGGAAAATATGCTGAGAGAAAAAAATGCTGAATTGGGTAGGAACAAATAAAAATATATTAAAGCCAAAAAACATAAGATTGTTTATTGCATAAGTAAATCAGTATAGTGAGATACGAAAATAAATAATGAGAACTTAGATACATTTTCTTCCGAATCAGACCAGTAAAGATTAATATATATATATATATATATATAATTATATATATATATATATATATATATATATATATATATATATATATATATATATATATATATCCCTCCTATCTATTCTGTCCGAACCGATCCATTTATTTTTAGTCTCATATTACCCAAGTTTGCAATACCTTAAATGATTCTGAATTTTTCCTTCTTGATTCTTTTTATATCCATAAATAGACTAGCATTTAGATCGTCTGTTTCAATAAATGATCTTGGTTTGGTTTTATGGCATCTCAACTATTGTTGTTTTTTTAATACCAAATCCGGTTAATACATATCAACTGGATATAGGATCTGTTCACATAACAAAGTTAAATAATTCCTAGTATTGCAATATATCACAAACAATTCTATTAAACATCTGTCATTTATTCACACACCGATGACCAAATAGTTCTATTTCAAACAATTCGATTTAGCATCAGTCATTTGCATACTCAGTTTAAACGTCAAACAGTTCAATTTGACCCATTGATAGGACCATATCAGGTGCTACCAGTCCGGGCCAGAGTGAATCTCGGACTGATGGCAATGAAGAAGTACTCTGCATTCCTCAAAGCTCTGGCATTACTGGAGGCTCATCATGGGGTTGTTTAATGTCATATATAGAACACTCGTTGGGTGGGGGTCTTACCCCTCTACAGAAATGCAGTCGTTGTATTCTATAGCCCCAGCCGATTGAGCTAAAATGATCTTTAAGTCATCTGAATGTCACGTGACTGACACACTAAATCACGTGGTTGGGCACCTCTGGTGGTGTAACGGTTAGCAAGCTAGACTAGCAAACCTACACGAGTGAGTTCGAGTCTCATTGGGTGCCCCATTCATTCGGCCTTGTGCCACATCGAAGCAAAGAGCTTTGTAAATTACTACTAAATCACGTGGTTGAATGTGGAGTCTGATTACAAAGTACCTGTAGGGTTGAGTCATGAATATTTTTCGATTTTTTTTTTATTTAGCTGTATTTCAAACTTCCAATGTTTTAAATGCAGCCTGAAATCATCTGATTCAAAGTTCCTTCATCGGTCATTCTTTCTTCGTTAATGAAAGAGTGCTCATTATTTCATCTATTATTTCTCATTCCAAAAAATGGAGGACTTGAAATAGCATATTTGACATCTAATCTAAAGAAAATCATAGAAATTTCTAATGTTTCTGGCCAATGTGCAATTACTGACCGCCAAGTACGAAACTGATTTTCCTTCTGGCAATATATAAAACGTCCAACACTCATCAATAAGAGAAACGTTGTGTTCCTCCTTGAAACGCTTGGCCACATTCAGTAAGAATCATGTTGGAAAAAAACAAAACTATTGATCTGTTCTAACTCATCCACAATATTCAGCACTCCTTGCACCGAGTAATTTTCATTTCTTTCTTTCTCTACAAAATCCTCTGAATGACAACTGTTTTTTTCAGGATAAGGTGAAAGCTTTTGTGGAAAACTTGCGTTTGAAACCAGGTTTATTTGACTTCAAAAGACTCGACAAGCTGCCTGATAAATGATCAAAGGTCATTCAAAATAATGGTGAATATACGACTGATTGAAATTGATTCATTGTTAAATCATTTATGAATAAATTTTACCAATTTGCACTAAAACGAAAATTAGTTATGACAATATCTATTCAAGTCCTCGAATTCGAAAATTTACAATTTGGTATTTTTTCTCGAAGAAGATTTTACACTTTTTCGAGCGTTCGTTGCAATAACATTTTTTCCAGCATTTGAGCTGGGTGGATTAAAGTTGATCCCCTGGTCCCAGGGGACCTTCCCCACCAGGCACTACCTACTAAGCAGGGTTGGGTTTTTTGTTCGGCAGTTGAGGCACCCCTTAAGGGCAATGCCGAAGAAACCAAGCAATTTTTTTCGTGTTTATCTATTTGTGTGTGTTCTCAATTCATTATTAAATAACTTAAATCTAACTTGGTGGTAAGTCATACTTTGTTATAAGATGAAACAACTTAACATCCGGTTATTCCTGAAACTTTTCTTTTTATTCACGGATGTCCTTGATAGATTCAAAAACGTTTTCATACGATTACGTATTTGTAGCTGTACCAATAAAATTAACTAAATTTAAATGTAATTGGAGCTATTAATTAACTAATTATTTATATCGAAGGAAGTAATACATAAAATCTTTTGTACAAAAATTCATATAAAAACGTATAAATGGAATATATTTAAATATTTCATACACTTCTCATGAGATTTAGTCTAGCCATCTGGCGCTTTTGAATACACCAACTGCATCTCTGCAGAGGGGGTAACCCCCCCTTAAAAATGTCCTGGATATTGTATTAAACTATATGGTGGTGAGGCTCCATTCCTGGAGTTTTAGGGAATGTTGAGTACCTCTTCATTGCTATAGCTACCAGGTTCACTCTGACCCGGAGTGGTAGTACATTTTAGTGCCCCATCTATTAGTAAAATATAAATATCTAATTATTTTCTATACTTGAAGTCAATTAACTGTGTGCAAACAAATAACTTAAATTGGATTATTAGTATTACATAGCAATACTTGGAACCATTTAACTGGACACAAACAAGTGAATGTTATTGCATAGAATTACTTGTGTTTGATAGCAATGCTTAAAACATGTAATTGTGTGCAAGAAATTAACTCTGGCTCATTTGAAAATTGTTAGCTACAAACTATAAATCAGTCCATATAAACAGGACATTGCATTAAATAATCTATTAGGTTTAATATGCCGTAAAACACAACCAACTAATGAGATTGTAAGCTGGCATAGTAGAAAAATAGTTTTAAAAATATTTTAAAGCCTTTTTATTTAATTGTCTTACTGAAGTTTTGTAATCAAGCAGCGAAAACACTATTACATTAAAAAGTTAAACCAAAAGAAAGTATTACATTTTAGTGATTTTTATTAAATGGGTTTCCTTTTTTATCTAATGGGATATCAACCTTTGTAGGTTATTTATTATCAAAGCCATTCTTGTAGAAGAATAGCTCTGATACTATTTCACCCGTTGATTTATTTAAGAGGATTCTCAACTTTTCCAAAGTGAGCATATTAAATGTGATAAGAGTTCGAACTCACTTACTACGATTTTGCAGTCTAGCACGTTCGTCACTACGCTACAGGGTCTCCAACTTTATCAAAAAGACTAAGATATTTTTGTCAAATTTTCCTATTTTGAAAAATGTTTAATATTTTTACGAATCTAAATCCTAATTTTTCAATAACATCCTTTCAACCTTTTTTTCGCCTTCGGTATTCGTGCCAGGTGGTTAGAAAAAAATCATCACTTGGCCTCAGAGTTTACGGTAATTCAATTCATCCTATTAATCAGTAATAATTACATTTTTAAGTAATTATTTCGAGTTGATAAGACGAGTTAGCACACAATTATATGGTTTTAAGTAAATCAATAATCTTTAGTCGGCTGGAGCTGAAGAATACACCGACTTCACCGCTGCAGAGGGTTAAGACCCCCCCCCCAAGGAGTGTCCTAGAAATTATATTAAGCAATCAGTAAGGTTCCAGTGATACTGGAGCTCTGGCTCGGAGGGGTAGCACCTAATAGGTTTCTATCTATGGGTCAAATATATCTAAACTGCGTACTCATGCTAAACTAAATTACTTGATTGCTTGGGGTTTTATGGCATATCAACCTTTGTAGTTTATTCAATGCCAAATCCATTTTCAGGCAAATAACCAGATCTATCGCAACGAATTCAGTTTAGCATGAGTATACAGTTTAATTGTCAAATACTTTTCTATTTCAAGCTATTCAGTTTAGTCAAACTGTTCTAATTAAAACAATTCACTTTAGTATAAGTGTACATTTTGTCCACACAGTTAAATATCAAAACTGCTCTATTTCAAACAATTCAGTTTAGCATCAATACGCATTTTAAGACTATTTGACCCATAGATAGGACCCTATGAGGTGCTACCATTCCGGGACAGAGTGGATCTGCGAGCGATGGCAATGAAGGTGTGCTCCGTATTCCCCAAAGCGCCATCATTACTGGAACCTCACCATCAGATTGTTCAGTGTCATATACAGGACACTCGTTTGGGGGGTGGGTCTTACCCTTCCGCGGAGATGCAGTCGATGTATTCTGCAGCCTCATCCGACGAGGCCAAGAATTACTTGAAATAAAACTGTTATGACATTTAAACTGCGTATTTACGCTAAACTGAAGTTTGACTAAACTGAATAGCTTGAAATAGAAATGTTTTTGTCAAACTGTGTTCTCATGCTGAACTGAATTCTTTGAAATAGAACTGATTATTCGTATAAAAATGGATTTGGCATTAAATAACCTACAAAGGTTGATATGCTATAAAACCCAAACAACCAAACCAATCTGAGGAAACAATTATAGCTTGAAGTAACTTTTCTCAAATAATTTACATTGATATCGCATTGAGTAATCCTATGAAATAAAACAATTTTTAAACTCACCTATTTGACCCATAGATAAGATCCTAACAGTAACTATCACTCTGGATCTGAGGGGACCTGGGAGTAATGGCAATGAAAGGTTACAACACAACTTCTCCTAATCGCCAGAACTTGACACTCACCATTAGATACGCAATGTCAAACTCAGGAAACCGTTTTTTCTTGTTGCTTAGAATAGCACCACCTCAATTTTTTTCTTTTCTTTTGTCAATATAAGGTTATTAAAAGTGAAACTGATTCTTTAATACATTTGCTTATTTTGATCAATAAATGTCTATCATCCTTCGATTTAGGAACATTTTTTCTGGCTGCTTCTGACGTCTTTATTTGATCATTAAGAATCGTTTAAACGGCTTTATTTATAACGGCTTTTTCTAACGGCTCTATTTTTTAAGACTCTTTCTAAAGGCTCAATTTAGAGACGAGCGTTCTAACAGATCCATCGAGTGACGAGCGTTCCAGCGGATCCATTAAGAAACACGCGTTCAAACGGCACCATTAAGGAAGACTTGTTCTCATAGCTCCATCTAGAGATGAGCGTTCTAATGGCTCAATTTAGGGACAATTTTATGGATCTATTTTAAAACATTCTAACAGCTTTAAAAAGACTCGTTTTAACATTTATTTAGTGACAAACGTTCTTAGAGAACTATTTTGATGACAAGCATTTTAACGGCCCAATTTAATTGCAGCTTTTTCAACGTGTCTGTTCGTGGACACTCGTTTTAACGGCTCCTTTAAGAGACACCCATTTATTTGATAAGACTCCTCTTAACGAACACGTGTTCTAGCGAGTCCATCTACCGACAAGCATACTAACAGGACGTTCTATTTGACATGCGCTTTGATAGACCGCGTGTCATTGAATAGAGCTCACGGCTCAATTTCATAGCACTTGTTCTTCTTGCTGTTTTTGAATAGAGCATTTAATACGACTAGTTCTGACGGCACCATTTAGTATGATTCCCAGTGGATTCATTTGGGGACTTGCGATCTTTGGGCCCCATTAAATGAATTTCATTTAATCGGCTCTATTTGGTAGTACACATTCTAATGGCTCTGACAGTACCGGTTCCCGACTACTAATTCTAAATTGAGCCCTGCGTGCCAGACTAAACGATTTTCGGTAAATTTTTAGGCGCTTAGAGTTGTATTTTTAACCAGCTCGCCTATCCAACCATTTTTATTCTCTTAGATTCTCTGTGTGTGCCCTGTACTTCAGTCCCTGCGTTAAACAAAGGTTACTATATTTTAGTATGAGAGAATGCAGTAAAGAAATTTGGTAATTTCGTTTATAGGAATGTTGTACGTTTTTGCGACGCGTCTGGTTTATACGAATTTTTACTTACCGCAGAGTTTCCCAACCTTTTTAGCAAATACCCACTGTGGCCCTCGGATGTCTTCTGCTGCCTTTAAATTACACTCTTATGTAAATCACCGCCTTCTAAAAATCCTTTATAGCCCTCTATGGAAACACTGCTGTGGAGCGATCATTTTTGGATGGATTAGCTCTTTTAGAAGATTATGGTTTCTGTTACATTTTTAAATCTATCAATACGTTCAGCAGTTTTGCGAGAACAGAGTTAGCTAAATAGGACAGTTTCGTGGACATTTCGATTGATGATTGCAAATTTGTCCCCCCAAAATACAATAATCTATACTATGGTCACATATCTGCGGGCCAGAATTTCACCAGGAATTGATTTATAACCTCTAAATTGCTCGATCTTGTAAATAATTTTATATTCATCAGACTGTTGCGACATGTTAAAGCGCTAAAATATAACAGGTCAATTGGCAATTTGTACCATGCAGTCACTTTTAACAAGCCATGTAAGAAAAGAGGGGGCCGTTCATCCTTTTAATTTATAATCACGTTTTTATAAATGTCTTGAAATAACAATAATTTTTGGTAAAATTTTTTTAAAAAATTGATGATGGGTATTTTCTCAATAGCCAAGGAAGAAATGAATAAAATTACGTTTAAAGATATATATATATATATATATATATATATATATATATATATATATATATATATATATATATATATATATATATATATATATATATATATATATATATATATAACGGGAGGTGGTCTTGGTGCAAGGTTATCATCGTCAGAAATGAACACAGTGACAAGAGTTCAAATCCTGGACGAGACGGTAGCATTTCACACAACACTAATACCCTTGGGAAAGGTATGAATCTAATTATGGGTAAATAGTAGGGCAGACTAGTTCTTTAGCATTGGTTAGACAATCAGTCTAGGGGAAGGAAAACTGAATTCAAACCAGTTAAACTCCGCATAAACATTGACCCTGATTGTGCAGAAGGGTTAGTAAACGCATTATTTTTACCCACTTTTATCACCAAACAGTCATTTTTAGGGTAAAATCTTGTTATAAGAAATAACATTTTTCTGAAATAGTTGTTGTGGATAGAAAAGATAAAATAAAATTTCGAAAAGAACGGAAGTTCCAAGAAAGGAAGCTGGAACTACGTATGTCTAAAACAGACTGAAGGGCACGAGAAAGATACTCCTCCTCTATCAGATGTAACCGTTGGATTGGAAATACCTATTTTTCTCGAGCTGCTGGTGGGAAAACTGCATGCCCGCCTAGTGGCCTGGTGGCTCACTCTCCCACCAGTAGCAGCCGTCTCTGCTAACAGCAGCCTATATCAAAAACGACTTATAAATTTTAGCGCCCGATTTGGGAGAAACGACTGTTCTCAAATTGTCTAAAAAGTAGCAGTGCGAAAACCCAAACAAAATAAAGTTGAAATTCAAAAGGTATTTCCTATCTCCACCTCATTCCTTTTCTTCCTTTGCAGCCTTCATAGACAAGACGCCAGCGAATGAAGATAGGCTGAGATGAAACCATCGGAGTCAGATATTAATAACCAAAACCCAAACGAGACGAATAACCACCAATAAAAATTCCATCATCATCATCATCATGTCGTGTCGCTAGAACAGATATCCCTGGCCCTCTCTCGCCATTTCCTCCCTATCGTTCATCACCTCTGACAGGTCTTCAGGGTTACATCCCGAATCCTCACATAGCTGCTGTATGTATGTTTGTGCAGGTCGTCCTGCTTTTGTTTGGCCATATGTGGGGGTCCATAGGAGCACATCACTTATGAGCTCGTCCCTGCTTCTCCAGCAGTGTCCTGCATGTCTGGTTTGTCTAACTTGGATAGTTTTCGTGATGGGATGCAGGTGGCCGTATAGTTGGGGCCTTGTTGGGTGTTGCCGCCAGGACTTGTTCAATATTGCTAGCAACATTCTTGTGTAATTGCCGTCCAGTTTCTTCTCCAGCCGTTTAGTTAGCATCCAAGTAGTGCATCCATACAGAAGTATCGATACGATCACTGCCTGGAAGAAACTTCGTTTCATTTTATCGGTGACATGGAGGCCAATGCCTGCGGCGGCTCGTTACAAACGATGTAGTAGGGTTTCGGTCTGGTTGGGTGTATTCGCCAGTATCGCTATGTCATCGGCATAGTCGGCGTCGGTAATTGTTTTTGCGGGGCACCTTCTGCCTCTTTTCTTTGTCAGCTCGAAGCCGTTTTCTCTGATTTTATCAATCTAGACAATAAAAATTCGACTCACCCCCATATAGTCCTAAAAAAAATATAATAAAACCTTTCAATCCCCTTAGAAAATAATCCTGAAACTATTTTAGTATTTTGTCTTAAGTTAGCATATATATGAGCTAGAAAGTCATTTTAGATTTCGATGATTAATTTGTACGCACCAATTTCACCATTCATTTTTCGTTGAAACCATCAATATCAAAACGGCATAAATTTTCATAAAAATATTTACAAAATGAAAAAAAAAACAAACCCTGTTTGCTCAAAAACACAAGAATAGGAATAAGTACATGTCCTGTTACAGTAAATATCTTCACAAATAGCCAATGTCTGACTCTAGGTCTCAGTGGAAATGGTTATTATCATTATAAACTGGTGATACGGGAATTAAAAACAAAACAAAAAAGACAGAGAATCTGCGCTGAACACTCCTAGTGTGAAGACTTATTCACCGCTCCCAGGTAGTGATACGGACCCCACTTAGGAAGCATAGCATAAATCTATGAATAACTAGGGTCATAAGTAAGTAAAGTTGGTGACCTTAGTCGAGGGTGACCCGAGGTCTCCCTATTCAATAGCTATAACACCAAGGTGTAGGGGAGGGCGCTACTCCATTCCCTTGATCGCTCTACTTTACCCTTGATTCTTATCTTATAATGCTGAGTGTTAAGCAAGGCGGGATCAAGTATCATTTTTTTAATCTTAGGTATGATTCGACCCGGGATTGAACCCCGGTCTCCTGGATCATTGGGGAATTCTGTACTCATTAGGCCACCGAACAGTAATTTTCTTCCATTTCATGCATCCTATTTCAGTATTGTTGGCGGCGATTACTTAAAAAATTTTTTTAATTAAATCAATTTTTTTTGCTTATATTAATTTCGTCTTCCCGGGTGTTTTACAGTTTTTTGTTATTGTTGTTAGGTATTAACATGTCAAACAAACCATCGACTTTGTAAGCTTTTCTAATTAAAATGCCTTTATGGAGCAGAGATCTGTGACAGCTGTTTTTAATGCATTATTTAGGTGATCAGATTCATCATAAAATTAACTATCATTTTTTTAATTCCTTCAGCTTAAAAGATTGTACTCCTCTGCCACAAACAGAATTTGACATTATTTCACACCCTAAGTGGAGTACAGATTTTGTTAGGTTTTATTGCATATCAACCTCCTTGTACGTATTTATTAAATATATATGATTTGGTTTGGTTTGGTTTGGTTGGGTTGGGTTGGGTTGGGTTTTATGTCATATCAACCATTGTAAGTTATATAATACCAAATCCTCTTTATACATATATATTAAATATATATGACTTGGTTTGGTTTGGTTGGGTTTTATGTCCTATCAACCATTGTAGTTTCTTTAATGCCAAATCCTCTTTATGCATATATATTTAATACATGATTTGTAAACGTTTTTAAACGAATCTCAGCTCATTCTTTTACATACAGTTAAATGGTTTTAAACATCACTATGTTATACTAACAATTCAATTTAGGTTTACAATTAAATAGTTTCAAATATTGCTAATCAAAACTAATTCTATTCCACATAGCTATGTATATTTAAGAATTCAATCCAACATCAGTCATTACACACAGTTAAATGATTAAACTTATATTTCAAACTATTCAACTTAGCATAAGTTTGCACACAGTTTAAATGTCAAACAGTTCTATTTTACCCATCGATAAGAATTTCATGGGTGCTACTACTTTGGGTCAGGGTGGACCTGGGAGCTGTATAAATGAAGAAGTTCTCCGCAATTTCCAAAGCTCCAGGGCTGGAGCCCTACCATCAGATTGTTTAGTCTCATATCCAGGGTACTTTTTCGGGGGAGGGGGTCTTACCCCTCTGAAGAGGTGCAGTCTGTATATTTAACAGTCCAAGCCGACTGAGCTGAGATTGTTTTGCTAACACTCGTTCGGGGTGAGGCCTTACCCCTCTGCTGAGATACAATCTGTGTATTCTATAGTCCCAGAAATAGAGGTCAATGATAGATTCAGACCTTAGATTTTCCAACCTCTTAAAGAAAAATATGTCCTGAATTTCACGACGATAACCAAGTTTTATCCTCAAAGGAAAAAACTCTCACCCTCCATCTCTATCTGCCATATCTCTTAGCAAGTCCTATCACACAGGGCTGATGAATGCATGTTATTGTTTGTTGACCAATAAAAGTATGTCATATGTGAAAATCCATAGAAGAACTGTTGCATACATATATATAGTCATCTGCTGATTCATGCAGAAATATACATATATATGCTGGATACATACCGATGCAATAATAATTAAGACGCCCGATGATAAAGTCGCAAGAACAAACGACGCACGGAAGGAAGACGCAGGAAGACTTCTTTATAAAATATTTTACCTCTCATCTTTATTTGTAAGTTTCGAAAGGGTTGTTCCAAGTTTGTGTGTGAGAGAGAGAGCTGGAGACCGAACATTACTGAATTATTTTGACCCCGAAGTTATGGCCGTCAGCGTTGTGTCTTTCTCGTTCTCCATGGTTGCTCAACCGGAGCACTGGCTTTCCTTACTACATCTCGTCTACCACCTCAACTCTACTCGCCTGTCTCCACTGGCTCGTTGAACTCAACTCACCGGAACTCAACTCGTCGGCCTTATATTACCTTCAAACTCCCACGCGCTGATATGGACACGCCTCCACGACTACTTCCGATATCTGGGGACCGGGATGTGTCACTTCCGCTTTCTTTGGAATGGCCTGTGTGATCGTCATCGAGCGGAAATAACTGTCATCCAGTTCAGAGGTCACTCTCTTCCGGTGCGTCAGTCTATGAGAGTATAATGGGATCTTTTTTACCTCGTCCCATTTCATCAGCCAATTTCCGCCCACGCGATTTCCTCTCATAACTGCCACCAGAATGTGTCACCTCCTTCCGGTGCATTATCTTGAATGGCATTTTTGGCCGGGTCAACAGGTCAAAACATAACAGAACGTCACTAACAAGGTCGTCCTTTCTTGCCCAAAAGTGCCGAATATGTCTTGCTCATCTTAATTGTTGATTTGTGAGATGGGTAGTAAGTGGCCATACAAATACAGTTTTGTAGAGTGCTCCTACCAGGATTTGTTCACAACATCACGCAGCATCCTTTTATAGATCGCATATAGCATTTTGTTTAACTCCAAGTAGTTCAACTATACAGTAGTCCTCACTCGCGTACAGGAATACGAAGATATAACGTCTGTTCAAAACTAATCATTTTTTTTTCTTTTTGGTTTTTATAATTTCAGAAATGACCTTTGTCCCCGTTATTCTTGCTATGATATTATCTTACATTTTGTTATAAACGCATATTGCACTATTAGCAGAATTCACGTTACCTTCCTGACGGGTTTGTATATGTTCTAAATTGATCCAAGACACGTGGACGATTAAACTAATCTTTATATCTTACCCGACGTAGAGAAGTACTTCTGCTAACAGTAATATGTACTAATTAGTGTTTTTCACTTTCTTTGCTTTTTGTTTTTCCTAATTTTTTTCCTAAAATCTAATTTTTCTTCTATTTTTTCTCAGTCTACTACTAAGCCACTCCCATGATTCCCTTAGCTTTGTCCTTTTCCTAGTTTTTCTTCACCCACCCCCATTTCGACCCATATCTCATATAAAGGGAAAGCCGTAAATAAGTAGATTTGACGATCGGTTTTGTAGCAAAACCATAAACTGTTCCTAATTACGTACAGGCGTAAGATGTGATCATAAAAGTTATACTAGAAAGACGCTGGGGTCTTGGTAGGAGTAGTGACGGTGGGTGGCCACTGCCTGCCGGGGGAATAAATAGCCTTTAAAGGAATTTCGTTTACGTATAAATTACATTATTCCAAGTCGGTGACGTCAATATGGCGCCAAAATGTCCCCATATAAGATTCTAATTAAATACTTAATCTCCCATTCTTCCTCTTGTGTGTGTGTGTGTATATATATATATAATACACATTCAAGGTGCTACTCAAAATGTTTTGGGAATTAGGCCATTATTATTATTATCATTTACGTCTATTTTCCAGTCTCCCTCAAACAAAGTCGTCTCCATGTATATATATATATAAATGCAAATTAGAAAGTTTGCTAGAAACTTAAATTAACCAACTTCTAGAGTTGATTATTTTATGTTTCTGAGTCTTTTGCCTGCTCCGCTGAAGTCGCGTCGAGCACTACCAAAATTTTCTCATTTCTGTGGACGTATATATATATATATATATATATATAACAATCTCTATGATGAATCCTGGTAAAGTAAAGCCAATTTATTTACACACTAAACTTTGAAATATACAGTGATCACAACAGCATCGTTGGATCGAATAGATTTTCCTCTAATAACAAGAGATAATGCCTATTTTCAGCAGCGATAAACAAGAGACGAAATTGCCATAATCATAAAAATCGGAATGCAGGCTCTTCAACCCTTCAAAAAATGTGCAGACAATGGTCTTGACTTTTATCTGATAATTTGTCCTAGGCAAGGGCGTAATTATGTTCTCTTTATCTGTTACATATTCCAAGAAAATTGGTTTTTCCTTTCTGAGCGACCCTCGTAGTAGAGACAAAAATCCATGCTACTTTCGATAGAAGTGCTCAGTTAAAATTTCTCGAAATTCAGCGCTTACTTTTGTTTTGTACAAAAATTTGTGTGCCGCGGAGATTAGAATTCGTTACATTCGAGAATTGGTGAGCGGCATTAGCTTGCAAAACTCATGACCGGCACATATATTACAACAGTCTATGGTTATCAGTATCTCACTAGGAGGATTTGTGGCAGACCAAATGCGGTATAATTTGGAGAGTGCTCACTATCTATGATAGAGCTATTATAAAATATAATTGATATATATTAGTTTTTAGATGTATTTAATAGCATGGATGCTTATCTTCGACCGCTGGTTACATGCCATCTTTATACGATAATCATCAGACTGAAAAGAAGGATTTGGGAGAAACTGAAAAAATTCGGTCAAAGAATGTTTACGTTAGAATTACGTATAACGTATATGTATAATGACGGGATAATTATCATCTTCATCACCAAAATTATTATTCATTCTCATGAATAATTCACGCTCATGAGCTCTCAAAAGACTTGAGCCCAATTGCTGACTTACTAAACTTTAGGTAAATATGTTTAACGTGGTTTAAACTTTGTTCTGGATTAATGAGATCCACCTGTGGATTATGGTTTCTATGTATCCTCAAGTGTCTTTTTAATACAGGACTTCATTTACATACAAACAAGACATTTCATGTGGCAACGAAACATAAATTTCTTCCTTGTCTAAATTATGTGATTTGATAGGGTAAACATATCCAACTTTTGATAACAGGAGAAGAATGGCAGAATTCGCATTCCCAATTCTCAAAATCACATGGCAGATTCCCATATAAATCACCTTCATATGTAAAACATATTTCAGTTCTGCATTTTCTATCTTTTTTCAATCTCATAACAAACACTCCATAATTTAATGTAAATTATTTCTATCTAATGTTTTTCTTTTGCATTATTTGACAATTATTTCCAAAATCTTCAAATTTTCATTGAGTCTATATGTATATTTATTACTAGCAAAGATATAAAAGTAGAATCTTTACTTGCCAAGGAACAATAATAGCATTAGTATATCTGTTCTAGAGTAACATGAAACAAAACAGAAGTAAAGAGAAGCTAACTTTTTGGACATACAAGATCCAGCTGATTTGTTAAAGGAGAGGTAAAAGATACTCATGTAGTCTTAATTTTCCTTGGAAGAGTTAAAGACAATGTCATTACCGTTCAAAAGGTAGAGATATAAAGAAGTCGATGATAAGTTTTTTGAAATGTCCTGAGATTCACAACCAGGCTCTTAATGGTTGGTTGGGTTTTATGGTGTTTATCAACCTTTGTAGGTTATTTAACGCTAATCCATTTTAATGTAAATAGTTCTATTTAAAACAATTCAGTTTAGCATGAGTACACAGTTTGATTGTCAAAAACATTTCTAATTCAAGCAATTCCATTTATTCAAACAGTTCTTATTCAGCTCATTCAGTTTAGTATAAGTACAGATTTTGTTTACACACAGTTAAATGTCAAAAATGTTCTATATTAAACAATTCAGTTTAGTGTAAGTACAGTTTCAGTGTCAAAAACAGTTCCATTTCAGACAATTCAATTTAGTATAAGCACGTAGTCTAAATGTAAGTAAAGTTTAATTGTCAAAAACCTTTCTATTTAAAACTATTCAGTTCAGTCAAACAGTTCTAATTCAAACAATTAAGTTTAGCATAAGTACGTAGTTAGTTCTATTTAACCAATAGATATGACTCTATCAGGTGCTACCATTCCGGGCCAGAGCGGACCTAGGAGCAGTGGCAATGAAGGGGTGCTCCACATTCCCCAAACCTCCAGCATCACTGGAACCTCACTATCAGATTGTTTAGTGTCATATCTAGGATATTCATTGGGGGGGTTACTCCTTTTCAGAGGTGCAGTCGGTGTATTCTACAACCCCGACTGTGCAAGTAGTTATTGGGAATGCCACTTATATAAAGGAGATATCTATTGTATTCCGACATACATAAATACATAATGTGGGTATGTATATAGAAAATGATAATGCCGTATTTTCATCCTGATGGAAAATAGTTACTACGGTGTCAAGGTTTATTGGCAATGATGTTTCTTGCTCAGAAACCATACTTGACCTTATACTCACATTTAATAAAAGATTTATCCGCAATATTTTGGAGCAGTTCACACAGACATACACACAAATGAAAATTGGTGAAGACACCTTTTTATAAACTCTAAAACGGCAGGAGAATCATTGCACAAAACGGGAACTGTAAGTGTAAAGCAAATATCATAGAATTATAATGATTAAATATTTCAAGATCCTATTTACCCAACCCCTCCGCTCGGGCAGGATATGACACAAGGTTAATTTTTTAAGCGGAGTTTAAGAGGTTTGAATTCAGAGTTTTCCTTCTCCTAGACTAGTTGCCTCACCAAGGCTGAAGAACCTACTCTGCCCTGCTATTTACCCATAGCTGGAGGGAGAATAATTGGATTCATACCTTTCCCAAGGGTATTAGTGCTATGTGAAATGCAATCAATCACGTGCAGGATTTGAACTCGTATCGCCGTGTCCATATCCTGTGACGATAACCATTACACCACGGGCACATTTGTGTGTGCTCTCTCTGACTGCTCTCCTGGTCCACACTAGCGTCACCGTCGAATAAAAATATAGGATTATATTTTTGAATATTAGTGCTTCTCGTTGTTTGTTAAGATCCAGTGGTAGTTTAAAATTTGAATGAAGCTACTAGGGATCGAAAATTTCAGAATCTCTAGCTCATCCATTAAAATAAGCCATATGGAAGAAATAAAGGGTTTCATTCACAAAATAAAAAAATAGCTAAAATACTGCCGGACATGATTTTTAGTCTTTTTGTCAACCTTTAAAAAAATGGCCGATCCAATTCAGGATCGTAACTGATTGGACACACACACATTATATATATATGTGTGAGTGTGTGTATAAGTTAAAACATTAGCTAGATGGAGCTACCATTTCCACTTGCCTAAGTGCCTTTACATGTGAATGTTTAAAATGTACGGAGCATTTCTACAGCATCCTGTAGATGAACAATTTTACTTCCAGTCAAACATAACACAAAGAGTACAAAATGAAATGAGGTACAAAGAGTAAGGTGAGTGTAGGTTGTTTGATTTAAATAGCATATCAAGCCTTGGGGGTTATTTAATGCTAAATCCTGTTTATGCATATGATTTTTAAGCGAATAGTTTGTAAGTAACTTTATTTTAAAACTAGATAGAACTCATTTGTATGCATACAGTTAAATAGCTTCATGTCCTGTAAAATGACATTAGAACTTGTTATATAGTCATAATGATATCAATAACAACGGTACTACAAATACATATTCAAATACAGTCAAATACAAAGACACAGGCGGACTCTGTTGCTTCAGGTATGAACGGTTTATTATCAATTTCTGAGTTCGGTTCTTCGACACGAGGAAAGAGACACAGTTCTTAAAAGTCTTTCGTAATCATACTATGCTAACCCCACCCCTAACGTTCGGCACATCTCGTGGTGTTCAAGATCTCAATTCATCTTTGCCGGTAGAGATCCGGAAAACTTAGCCACCGCCTGTAGAAAACTCAACTCTGTGCCTCAATGGCAGAGAACTCAACAACTCTGCCTCCATGGCAGGAGCTTAACTATCTGCCTTCATGGTCTAATGTCAACAAACAACTGGCATCTTTTCAAAATCCTCAAGTTCTCAGGACCATCTCTTCCGGGCATGACGTCATCCACACTCCAGCTCATTTCCTGTCTGGGGTTTATTATGACAAATGGTGATTGTCATATCCTTTGCGCACGAGCGTAAAACTGCACCCAATGACTATGCTTCGAACTCTTAACTCAAATAGTTCAAAGCCCAACCAAACTGAATGATGAAATATATCAAACGAAAAATGATTAACATATAAAAAAATCATTCCTTAATTATATAACAAACTTATATTTATCAAGTATTATCTAATACAAAAAAATTGAACTCAGTTGCTTGGTTTCAAATCACTAATAATAATAAACCCTTGCGAAAGATTGAACAGTTCTATTTGACCCATAGAGGGGACCCTAACATGAATTACCACTCTGGGTCAAAAAGAACCAGGGAGTATCAGTAAAGAATCTGCATTCAGAGTTTACAAAACACCGGGTCTGGAGCCTCACCATCAGCTGCAGTTTAGTGTCATGTCAAGAATACTGTTTCAAGTATTCATATCAAGCATTAATAATTCTATTTAACATTAATCATTTATTTGCACATCGTAAAACGTTTTCAAGCATTCCTATCTCAGCGCAATGAACCCTTAACTACCGCCTTCTAGCAGTTCGAAAATTAGATATCATTGGTTACTTTGCCACAAAAGCAATTTGAAAAATACGGTCGAGACAAATATGATCAGATAAGGCTTCAACGACCAACCCTTCTAGTCCAATAAAGGCCTAAGTGGAGTGTTGCTAGTCACGTGATTTCTTTGGTTGCCGGGTCACGGATTTCTCAGCCAGCAGGATCCCAACGTTAATCCTTACCGGTCACCATCCACAACCAATAAATGGCCTTGTTGAGGTACGGAGGGTCTTACCCCATTGCCGAAGTGCAGTAGGCGTATTCTACAGCCCCAGTTGATAGGGCTACCTAGTATCTATCATCTACGAGGAAACTTACATTTCTCATTTTCATTTCCTATCAGCTAATAAAAATAAGTTGGCCGACCGTTGTTGACGGCGACCCGAAGGCTCCTTTTCAAAAGCTACTACACCGAGGCGTAGGGGAAGGCGCTACTCCTTTCCTAAAACCTGAAATTGAACCTTGGTTTTCTTGGCCATTGGCGAAAACATCCCAGCTTTCCGGATCAGAATGCACCTTAGAATTATGGTAATGAAAGATATAGTTTGTTTGTTTAATTGCATATAAACCTTCGTGGGTTATTTGATACTAAAGCCATCATTGTAGAAGGGTAAGATATGAACCTTCTTATCTTACTCTATGGTAAGAGTTCAAAACAATGAAAAAGTACTCGACGCTCTAAAGAGTTACAGAACTGGAGCATATCCTAGAAACCCCTTTTTGGAGAAGTTTTACCCACCTCTAAACACGATACTGTCAGGGTATTTCAACTCCTGCCGACAGGGAGATTTTTTTCAAGGTCGAGGTAGAAATACAAAAGATGGCCGCCACTACAGAGCCTGGCGTAAAGAGCTGGTATGTAAGAGATTGTTGTAGCCTTGTTCCATGCTTAGTAAATACGAACCTTTACATCATTCACATTCGTGTACAAGATAATCTGGGGTGGGTACCTACCGTTGAGTTGATAAGCAGGACTGTCCTGCCGATCAATTTGTTACTATGGGTAGTTAGCCAATATTTGACACTTCATAAAAAAAATCACGAATACCCACGACCACACAAAAATCTTCGACCCCACCCCCAAAAAAACCCCAAACAAACAAATGGTCTTACTGACATTTTCTAAATCTGATACAAGTATGTATGACAACAGCGCTCAAATTTCTGTGTATCTACTTTAGCCGCTGGAATAGTCTGCGTCGTGAAGACGCACTTTTGATTGATAAATAAATATTAAATAAACCAATCAATAAATAAAAAAACCAACCGAATTTGATAGTTTTTCATTATTATTTTTTCTCATACACCACGTATCCAAAGTCAAGTAGATATTTACTCAACTTAGAATAGTAAACAAACCAAGTGAGAATCAAAATTCCGAAGTCATTTATAATGACTAAATTAGTTTGACACAAAGCCAAAAGTATCGGGAAAATAAGTGGGAACTGAACTATCAATAATCTGTTTGCTTAGTTTGCTAATCATTCTAGACAATAAATAAATAATGAAAAACTTAAGGAGCTTAGATTTGGCACAAGTACGCAAGTAAAAAACACTGAGTGATGCTAGAAGGTATTAGGGTTTAGATTTCGGATGCCACATATATGGGCATCTACCGAGGATCGAACTCATTAATCAGCAGTAATTTGGTTACAAGACAAGCTTGCAAACAACTACGAGTTAACCCTAAAATAAAATAAAAATTCAAAAATGTCGCACGAATCATATGGGTCACCTAGTGAGGATCGAACTTACTAACAAGTTGTTAGCCAAATTTGAAAGAAGATCATTAGTATTGGACACCGAGTGAGAAAAAGAAAATCAACAGTTTAGATTTTTACACAAAGTCACATATATGTGATTTTGGGAGTTTCGAACTCATCAACAACAATTTGTTAGTCTAACGTGCAAAGCATTACGCACAAAGCATTACGCACAAGATTTGACAGAAGATCGCTTGTATTGACCACCGAGTTAAAAAGCAAAACAAAACAGAAGAAACAGCATTTTTAAGTTAAAGTCATATTAGTTACCTTGAAAGGATCAAACTTCCAGATCAGTAGTTGGGCTTGCAAACAATTTTGGGGCAATCTGATGATATTTACCTAACCCCTCCGCTCGGGCAGGATATGACACAAGGTCGATTTTTTAAGCGGAGTTTAACAGGTTTGAATTCAGAGTTTTCCTTCTCCTAGACTAGTTGCCTCACCAAGGCTGAAGAACCTAGTCTGTCCTACTATTTACCCATAGCTGGAGGGAGAATAATTGGATTCATACCTTTCCCAAGGGTATTAGTGCCATGTGAAATGCAATCAGTCTCGTCCAGGATTTGAACTCGTATCGCTGTGTTCAATTCCTACGACGATAACCATTACTCCATGGGCAATCTGATGTCCATCGAGTCACAAGTGTAAGGTTTGGTTTGGTTTTATGGCACATTAACCATTGTAAGTTATTAATGTCAAATCCATTTTTATACATATAAACAGTTCTATTTCAAACAATTTATATTAGCATAAGTACAGTTTTTTGTTTACACACTGTTAAATGACAAAAACGGTTCAATTTTAAACAATTTACTTTAGCTTAAATAGGTAGTTTAGTTCTATTTAACCCATAGATAGGACCCTATCTGGTGCTACCACTCCAGGCCAGAGTGGACCTGGGAGCGATAGCAATGAAAGGGTTTTCCGAATTCATCAAAGCTCCAGCATTACTGGAACCTCACCATCAGATCGTTTAGTGTCATATCCAGGACACTCGTTGTGGGAGGAGGTGTTACTCCTCAGCAGAGAAGCAGTCGGAGTATTCTGCCGCCGTAGCCCAATGGGCAAACAAATGTAAAGGAAACTATTGGGAATTGAACTTACAACCATGGCATTCATGTGAGAATCGTTTGGCCAACGATCGCCGTTCAGATTTAAACGGCACAAAGTGGATGTGCGAATAATGGAAGCCGGAAAATTGTGTTGTACCAATTTTCTATATAGAGAGAACAAATTAACCTTGAAAATCAGCATTAAAAACTGGCTTTTTAACCCGAACTGGAATACAGAGGTTTAACATTCATAAAAGTTACGCATTTTAGTTACGAGGCAACTACCAAACTATATCACGATATGAGCTGCAAAGCTCGATGAAAAATGTAAAACCTTTTGAAATATATTTGATTGATTTTTAACGGCAGAACAATCTATCTAAGTTGGTTTCTTGTCAGAGAATCACGTAGTTGTACATTTATATCGACATCTTTTAAATAAATCAAGATTCAAGTAATTATTTTGGATAAATTATAATCCTTTGCTGGCACAGTTATATGGTTTTATGTTATTTATAATAATCCTTAAATAACCAGAACTTCTTGTTATTATTGAAATCAGCACCTCACAAGATGTCACGGTTAACAAGCTATAGAAAACAATTGGTTATAAGTTCTATTCTCATTATGTGCCTAATACTTCTAGCCTTGTGCCACATCTAAGCTTTGTAATATATATATATATATATATATATATATATATATATATATAGCTTAAGAGTCTACAGACAACCTCGAACGGAACCCATAATTCACAGGGGTAGGCTCTTCCGATTCTGTTAACCATGACTGGGTACAAGTGTTGAGGTAGAGGAAGTTTTCTTTGTTATTTTTACCAACAGTTGGGAGTATAACGATGAAGATACGAGTCCGAATATTCCATGTTATAAAAAACAAAATCAAACTTTATCGCAGAAATGTAGACAAATATAAAGTAGTAAAGCCGACCGAGTCAGACCAATCTGCTTCGGTTTTAGCAACTGGATGTCGCAAGTAACTACAATTACCTCCGTCTCTAATTAAGAAACCTAAGAGTGATTCTTTTCAGAAAACGGATGAATCGCATTCGCCCACTTCTTTTAAAGAATGAGGACTACGGGGTTTGTTCACCCGCATGTATTCATTTACCCGTCCTCATACCTAACGCCCTTTGGGTTTTGATTGGTTGACGAGGTTTCATGCCAATTCAATTTTTTTTGGAAGCCTAGTAAAGATATTTTCCCATTCATATTTGTTTTGGGCACCTCTGGTGGTGTAAAGGTTATCAAGCTAGACTAACAAACCTACACGAGAGAGTTCGAGTCTCATTGGGTGCCCCATTCATTTGGCCGTGTTCCACATTTAAGCAAAAGTGCTTCGTACATTACTATTCTTACTTGTTTTATATATATAAAGAAAAATTGATAAGAAGGTAATCCAAGTAGAAGGAGGGATTTATTGAGAAGCAAAGACGTCACTATAGCGTTTCGGTTCAAATGAACCATCATCAGGACGATCAGAACCGAAACCTTATAGTGTCGACTTTGCTACTCAATTAATCTATCCTTCTACGTGGATTACCTTGTTATCAATTTTCCTTATATATAGTCGGATTATACTCCATTATTTACTTTATATATATATATATATATATATATATATATATATATATATAATGTCGTTTGACCCTACCTTCCTCAGTCAGATTTTTCCAGGTTAATCCAGTTAGTGAAACCAAGGTAGATTAGTTTGACTCTGTAGGCTTTACAACTTTACTACTTAGTGAGTCGAGCACTTTTTACGTTTTGCTTAGTTGATTCTGTGGGTTTTTCTTTTGGCATCACAGCACTATTTGATTATTTTCAAGTAGTATCGGTACCTTTTTTCTTTTCTTTTTTCTATTGAATTTTTTTCCTAGATATCAGTTTGTATAATAGTTATTTGCAAATTACATTTATTTTTTTCCCCGCGCTATCAGAATCTTATAGGTTAATTATATATATTAATATTGCATCAATTATTTTTCCACATGTTTCTATCGAATGCAGATAATTTTAAACAGGTACTACTACGACGGCTTAGAGTGGTCCTTAAAGTATTGGGACTACTCAGTTTTCCAGAACTGGAACCTCATCACTAGATGCAGTTCAGTACAAACATATTCAGTACAAACCTCTTTTTGGGGCGAGAAGCCCTACCCTTCTACAGAGGATGTAGTCAGCTGATTCTATCACCCGTTGGTTGAACGGAAATAAATCAGAATATGTATTAAATAAGAATAAAAAAAGAGTAAAATTAAAATGCATTGTAAGTGATCGTATTTGTTTATGTAATTTACAAAGCGCTTTGCTTTGATGTGGCACAAGGCCGAATGAATGGGGCGCCCAATGAGACTCGAACTCACTCGTGTAGGTCTGCTAGTCTAGCTTGCTAACCGTTACACCACCAGAGGTGCCCTAATTTACGAAGCTCTTTGCTTCGATGTGGCGCAAGGCCGAATGAATGGGGTACCCAATGAGACTCGAACTCACTCGTGTAGGTTTGCTAGTCTAGCTTGCTAACCGTTACACCACCAGAGGTGCCCTTTTTTCGTTACACCACCAGAGGTGCCCATCGTATTTGTTTATTATCACAATTCACCGCGGAAACATTATTTAAGGTTTTTTTTAAATCATGGAATAAACGTGTTTTTAGCGACGACGTATGGGTGAATTTTTTTTTTCAGTTGCTCCGATAATTTCACAACTTTCATCATCGCCTACGAATTGTCTTCAGTCCATATCATATTCACTGCCAGGGTAAGAAGACCTACAAAGGAATTTTCTTGGAAGCTACTTTATCGGTAATACGAGTAAAATCTTTGCTTTTATCATCATGTCGAAATTGTTTTTGCCCCTATTTAATTAATTGCTAGAGTAGGAAGACTCTGAACAACGATATTTCTGAGGATATTTTGTGAGTCGTTCAAGATAACAAAAATAAAGTTAAATATCTCCTACAGCTACTAAGTGGTCAATAAAAAATATGACAGCTTTTTTTTTTATCTAATTTTCAATAAATATGTATTTACTCAAATTCACTGCACCATCAGGATGCAACACAAGGTCAGTTTTTGAGCAGAGATTTTTACAGGTTTTCCTTTCGATTTTTTTTTTAAACAGGTAACAGATTTTCCTTTGCATTTTTTCTAACAAGTTTTCCATTAGAGTTCTCCTAGACTGGTTGTCATACTGAGATTTCAGAGCCCAGCCTGCTTGATTTTCTTTGCGAAATGCAAACAACCTCGTCCAGGACTTGAACCCTAGTCTTCGTATCCCTTTCCTGTGACTATAACTGTTTCTTCAGGAGCACTAATTTTTCTTTTAAGATATAGTAGATTAAAAAAAAAGATATGTTCATACTCTTATGGGAATACTTTTATGATACAATTTCATATTTCTAGAAACTCTTGAAGATGATGAAAAACGTTTACATTTCTCTGGAAGTATCTTTATTTGAAAAGCAGAAGTGATATTAGGGAAAGCAGCAGAAGATTTCAATTCTTGATTGGGATGGTTTGGTTTTTGATGCCAAATCCTCTTTATACATATATATTAGATAAATGTAAATTGTTTTTTGTTTTTATTTTATTTTATGGCAAATCAACGATACACATATTAAATATATGATTTGGTTTAGTAGGCTTTTACGCCATATCAACCTTTAAACGTATATTAAATCTATTAGATTTGATCGGGTTAGGTTTTGTGGCATATCAACCATTGTAAGTTATTTCATGCCAAATCCTCTTTATTTACATATTAAATAGATAAGATTTGGTTTGGTTTTATGGCATATCAGCAATTGTCGATTATTTTATACCAAATCCTTTTTACATGTATATTAGATATATGATTTGTAAAACCATTTTGTAGATAAACATTTAAACAAGCTTGACCCCATTTCTTTTGCACACAGTACATTTTTTTTTTCAAGTATTGTTCTCTAATACGAATAATTTCATTTACTATAAATCTTTTTTTGGACACAGATGTTTTCAATTATTGCTATGTAACAGTAACAATTTAACATCAGTCATTTGTTTGCATACATTTGAATAGATATACACGATATGTAAGATTAGTTTATCGGAATTTTCATTTTTAAATGAGTTAGAAATGTTTTTTTGCACACTAGTATTGCTATTATTTCTACACAGTTAAATGGTTTCAATTATTGCTATGTAAAACTTATAAATCTATTCAATATTAATCCTTTGTTTGTACACCGTGAAGAGGTTACAAGTATTGCTTTTTTACACTAATCTTTCCAGTCAACATTACTCATTCTTTTGCACGAAGTTAAAAGGTTCCGAGTATTGCTATGTACCATTAACAATTCAATTAAACGTAAGTCATTTGTTTACATACAATTAAGTGATCAAACAGTTCGATTTCTAACTATTAAATTTAGGATAAATCATTTGTTTGCTCTCAGTTTAAATGTCAAACAGTTCTATTTGACCTATAGATAGGACCTGATCAGGTGCTACCACTCCGGGCCAGAGTGAACCTGGGAGGAATGGCAATGAAGGGATACTCTATATTCCCTATAGCTCCAGAATTACTGGAGTCTGACAATCAGATTTTGTGTCATATCTAGGACACTTGTTGAGTGGTGGGGGTCTTACTCCTCTACAGAGATGCAGTTGGTATATTCTATGGGACACAGACATGATGAACAGGTGAAAACTATAAAATCATAAAGGAAAACTCCTAGAAATTTTAACATTATTTTAACGCCCTCCATATAAGTTGACAAATGTCAGCAAATGTTGACTTAAAAGAAAAAAATGTCTACTTTTTATCAGTTTTCTGTGAATTACAACGGAATAATATTGTTGCGTATGGTTTCAAGTATTCCCATCTAATACCAACAATTACATGACTTCAAGTAATCGATTTTACTTTATTATCATTTATATGCATACATCTATTTAGCTTCAAGTAATTAATTATAATAATACTAAGTAAAGAATTATTACTCCAAAAAACTATTACTACAAATAACTAACAATTTTACTGATCCAAGCGAGTGAAATTCTCAAGCAGATCTTCCTGAACACCGATGAGGCCCCTCAAGGGTACCACCACTCCAGGTCAGAGTGGACCTGGGAGTAATTACAACAAAATGGTTTGTGTTAAACTCAGGAGAACTTTTTTGACAGAATCCACCCCTCTTCAATGGATGCAGTCCACGTATTCCAAGAGGTGTTGAATCGTAAATGGGACCCTAACAGAAACGACTTACATCTGGCATCAAGGAGACGCGGTTAATATAACGGTTATTGTCGTAGAAAATGGAGTCGGCCACCTGGTTTACGTTTCAATTCGAGTTATTGCCCTTGGAAAATCCAAGAAGCCATCTCTTCTCTCTTCAGGTAAGTGTAAATAGTAGGGCAGACTCGATGCTTTAGTTGGTTGGTTGGGTTTTATGGCATATCAACCTTTGTAGGTTATTTAACGCCAAATCCATTTTTATGTAAATAATCAGTTCTATTTCAAACAATTCAGTTTAGCATGAGTACACAGTTTAATTGTCAAAAACATTTCTTATTCAGCTAATTCAGTTTAGCGCAAGTACAGGTTTTGTTTACTCAGTAAAGTGTCAAAACAGTTCTATATATAACAATTCCTTTTTATGTGAGTACAGTTTCAATGTCAAAAACAGTTCAATTTCAAACAATTCAGTTTAGCATAAGCACGCAGTTTAAATGTAAGTACGGTTTAATTGTCAAAATCATTTCTATTTCAAGCTATTCAGTTTAGTCACACAATTCAGTTTAGCATAAGTATGGGCCCTATCAGGTGCTACCACGCCGGGCCAGAGTGGACCTGGGAGAAATGGCAGTGAAGGGGTGCTCCATATTCCCCAAAGCCCCAGCATTACTGGAACCTCACCATCAGATTGTTTAGTGTCATATCTAGAACACTCGTTTGGGGGGTCTTACCCCTCTGCAGAGGTGCAGTCAGTGTATTCTAAAGCCCCTGCCGACTAGGCAATCGATGCTTTAGCATTGGTAAGGCAACCAGTCTAAAAGAAAAACTGAATTCAAACCAACTATATATCTCGCTTCATACGTGACTTTTTGTCCCATCCTGCCAGTGGCGAAAGGTTTGGGTAAATTCATAGTACCTCTCCGAGTCAGGGTGGATCTGGGAGTATCGTGGATATTAAAAGCGGTACAGTTAGGTTCACTGCTTAGTGTGTCTCGAAGGGGAATTCGGACGAACTTAGCTATTTTAAACATTAACCACCTGAAGGCGGGAAGGAATCCACTTTAAAGAAAACTATCAACATTTGCTTATAACAAGGGGTCGTGATAAATAGGGACTTTAATGATGTTAACCGAATAGACTATAAGTTTGTAATAACCCCCAGCATAAAACCAGACCAAGATATCTTTTAACGGTACTAATATTCATTGTATTACTAACCATTGAATAGTCATTTTCAAAAGCGCACTGACTGGCCAACATTTCTCCGGTTGAACCAAAATTACCCGCTTTTCAAATGATAGCCTTTCACTCGTTAATTGTTGTCCTTTAGACGTTGATTGTGTTCCACGCCGGAGCGTCGAAGAGGCGCGTGGCTGGAGTTGACTTTTTTTCAAGGGCGGTTACCCCACACCACTTGCTATCCCAACATCAAGAAATACTAACCAACCAATTCAACTTGAGCGGGATACTTAACAAAAAGATGAGAGTAACGAGTGGTGATTTTTTATTTATTTATATAATCAGTCAAGGTAGTTGAAAAGAGTGTCCTGGCTCCCCTTCACTAGATGTTCGTACTTTCACGGATAGAGCTGAGACTTTGTAAAAAAAATGAATGCGCTGATCAAAGTTATATACATATATAATCTAAGGAAAGAGCAATCTTTTCAGTCAATAATGGTGAAAATAATTTTAGTTGGGGTTCAAAGTACACTTTTTTGCTCAATAAGAAAATGTGAACTCATGATTTAAACAGACTTTTGAGAACGATATTATTTGGTATTTAGCAAAGTGCTGAGTTGGTCACTTAATATAGAAAATGAGAGAGAAGAAAAGCGAGAAAGAGAAAACAAGAGAGAAAGAAGAGAGAAAACGAGAGAGAAGTAAAAGAAGACGAGAGAGAGAGACAGACAAACAGACAGACAGACAGAAGAAAAAGAAAAACACAAGAGAGAGAGAGAGAGAGAGAGAAAACGAAAAAAAAGAGAGAAGGAGAAAAACGAATGCGAGAGAGAGAGAGAGAGAGAAGGAGAGAGAGAGAGAGAGAGAGTGAGAGAAACGAACGCGAGAGAGAAAAAAAAAAGAAAACGAGAAAGAAAGAGAAAAAAAGAAAACGAGAAAGAGAGAGAGAGAGAGAGAAAGAAAACGAGAGAGAGAGAGAGAACGAGAGAGAGAGAGAGAGAGAAAGAAAGAAAGAAAGAAAGAAAGAAAGAGCGTTTAGCGAAATGGTTACCATCGTAAGGAATGGAATTGGCACCAGAGTTCAAATCCCAGACGAGGCAGTTTGCATTTCCCTTTGCACTAGGGAAAGTGGCCTTTGGTTAGGCTACCAATTTAGGTGAAGGAAAACTTAAGTCAAACCAGCTTTACTGCATCTGAATTTGATCTGGTATCAGATCCTGGTGGCCGAGTTGTGTAAAAACACCATATTTATTAGTGAGATTTTTTAATGGCTAATGATGTCATTAGTATGATCAATATTCCTAATTTGTTATACAGAGGTTTGTTGGGTGTGTTAGCGGGTAGATAGATAGGTTTGTGGGTAATAAAACACTCCCACTATTCCTATTACCCACAGGCCTATCTCTCTATCCCACTCAACAAACCTCTCTTCGACAAATTAACCAAACTAGGAATACCGATTATATATTTATATATATATATAAGAGTTCTGATAGAACGAAACAGTCTGTCTGTGGATGACTATATACATATAGTCATCCACAGACAGACTGTTTCGTTCTATCAGAACTCTTCTGTGTGGCGAGACACGTAGGACGCTCAAAGACGGGATCGAAACCCATCCAACTTTACGTTAGACTAAATCTCAGACCTCTTAGCCGACAAGCGGACCACGTTGGCTAAGGGAATTTTAAGGTATTTATTTTAGCAACAACAGCAGCAGCCGTTTTTTTTACATTTTTATACCCTATCGACTACCAGAGTGCTCAATTCTTTCGAAGAGCTTTGCATTATGCGAGCGGCGGCCGACAATTCCTTCGCCAGAGTGCTCAACCCCCATGGGGGCGCTTATATATATATATATATATATATATACATATATATATATATATATATATATATATATATATATATATATATATATATATATATATATATTGTCGGCCGCCGCTCGCATAATGCAAAGCTCTTCGAAAGAATTGAGCACTCTGGTAGTCGATAGGGTATAAAAATGTAAAAAAACGGCTGCTGCTGTTGTTGCATATATATATATATATATATATATATATATATATATATCTTGGTGTATGCATGTTATAGACTTGAAAACCGCTCTATGAATTTAAAAATTCAGTATATATATAGCTAGCTTCCTGGCATATCTTTTAGCGATAGGCTACCATCAAATTGTCCTAAATAATTCAAATCTAATATTTATCTCTCTTCATTTTCAGTGAGGAAATTTATTTTTTCTTTATCTGAACATTAAAAAGTCTTCGAAACCTGATATGAAAAAAAAACATTTCAATTTTATTGTCCCAATTTTTTATACAGAATTCAGCAGACAGGTCTCTCACATTTTACATTGTTGCCTGTGTTGTGCGAGATTAGGTTAGGTTTCTTTGTCTAATGGCATATCAACCTTCGTGGGTTATTTAATACCAAAGCCATCTTTCCTGAAGAACTGCAGTGATGCTATTTAACCCATAGCAAGAAGGATATGGAGGTTCATACCTTTCCCCAGAGCATTTGTCCGAAAGTGAACGTAATAGCGCAACTGGAGTTCGAACTCGCTTACTACGATTCCGCAATCTAGCGCTTTAACCATTACACCACGAGGTACTGCTCTAGTTTGAAAATGTAAGACATTAAATAGATGTAGCTACCATTACCACTTATCTAAGTTCACTTGCACAACATAAGTTACAGTTTAAAATATGGTTTGATTTTAAGGCATTTTAACCAAAGCTGCTTATTCAATGCCAAATCCTCTTTTAGATATATATATAAAAAAAACATATGATTTATAAACACACAGTTAAATGATCAAACAGTTCTATTTCTAAAAATTCAATTTAGCATAAGTCAACAAAGTTAAACGGTTCCAAGTATTGCCATATACAACAATCAATTCAATTAAAAGATCAGTCAATTGTTTGCACATAGTTAAATGATCAAACAATTTCTACTTCAAACAATTCAATTAATCCTAAGTCATTTGTTTGTTCTCAGTTTAAATATCAAAAAGTTCGATCTGATCTATAGATAGATCCCTCTCAGGTGCTACCACTCCGGGCCAGAGTGGACTGAGGAGCGATGACAATGAATGGGTACTCGGCATCCTCCAAAGCTCCATTACTGGTGTCTCACCATCAGATTGTTTGATATCATATCCAGGACACTCGATGGCGGAGTCTTACTCCTCTGCAGAGATGCAGTCGGTGTATTCAACAACTTCAGCCGATTGAACCACCAACAAATTCGATTTAACCTAAGACCTTTGTTTGCACATAATTTACATGTCAAATAGTCAGAGTGGGTCTGGAAGTAATGGTAATGAAGATGTTCTTCACATTCCAGGAGGCTTCAGGATTAAATACTCAGAATCAGTTGGTTTAGTGTCACATCAAAAAAAAAAAAAAACTTCTGTGGAGGTTTTACCCTTCTGCAGAGATGCAGTCGATTTATTCTATATATTGGACTATTTAAAATATGGTAAGTATTTCTGTTGCACATCGTGTACTTTCTTAGAAGGAAGATTGAATATATATATATATATATATATATATATATATATATATATATATATATGTTGTACCGTTGAACGTGAGAAAACAATCAAAGAAGACCAGGTAAATTAACAAGGGCATAAAAAAATATGCAATACATGATAAAGCTATACCACAAGGGTGTAATGTAGGATACCAAACCATTCGAAGAAATCAATACCGACTTAGTAACCAAAGTTTTACTTGGTATGGTACCCGACCAAAACTCCAACACCGACATAAAACCTACAATCAACAAAATACTGCATAAAAATGGCAAGTATCATCACCATCCTGTCACGCCATCATCACGGATCTCCCTGACCCTCTCCCGCCACCCTTCTCAATCGTCCATCGCTCCCGGTAGGTCTTCAAGGCTACATCCTGTATCGGCACAGAGCTGTTGTATGGAGGTTCTAGATGGTCGTCCTGCCTTTGCTCGCCCATTTGAGGGGGTCCACAGGAGTATGTCACTTATGAGTTCGTCCCTACTTCCCCCGTATGTCTGGTTCGTCTAACTTGGATAGTTTTTGTGATGGGTGGTAAATGGCCGTACAGCTGCTGCTCTTGGGGCGCTGCCTCGCTATCCTGGTACCAATATATTCAAAACAATCTCTACCAAATAAGGAAAGAAAACCAGATACCAGTAAGACCAGCTTTGTCTATGCATAAACCATACCAAACAAACATTTTCGTCCTAAAACCAGAACCACCGCGAAAATGGTCATTTGGAATACCATATACAGTTTAACACATTTTGATGAATATCATATACAGTTTAACACATTTCGAAAAAAATTCTGCAAAAGTCTAAGATATTTATTTTAAACAATAGATCCTTATTGCAATCAATTTCCTGAATAAAGACGAAAGAGAAACAGCTTTAAAATAGTTTGGTTTCTTTGTTTCAATGGCATATCAACCTTTATCGGTTATTTAATGCCTGCTTTTTAGAAGAACAGCAATGATACTATTCAACCCATAGCTGGGGGGGGGAGGATAAGGGGGTTCATACCTTTCCCAAATGTATTTGTTCGAAAGTGAATGTAAAAGCGCGACTGGATTTCGAACTTGCATACTACGATTCCGAAGTCCAGCGCTTTAACCTTTACACCATGAGGACACTCACCTTAAAATAGAAGACAATAACCCGAACCTCTCTTAGCAAAATACACACACACACACACACACATAGAGACTTGAATATGCAAACCCTTAAAAGAAATGCTGACTCATCATATAGCAACTACTGAACCTATACAACAAAACACAATATTCAATTATCAACTGAAGTTTTATTTGAAATAATTTACAAATAACTACATGACAAACAACCCTACTTAACAAATAAAACAAATTCGTCTTCGGCAGAAATTAACTCAAAGATTAAAATGCCGTAAAATCTAGCCTACTAAATATCCTGATAAACTAAGTTTTCTACAGGAAAGAGCATTGTAGTATAAAAAGTACATCTGCATAACGCTCCCACTAATACATTATTAAAATTCTTAACCCACGGGTGGTGTAATGGTTAGCGAGCTAGTCTAACAAATCTTCACGGGTGAGTTCAAGTCTTATTGGGTGTCCAATTCATACGGACTTGCGCTACATCCAAATAAAAAGATTAGTTTGCTAATCTAGCGAATTTTTATTTTATATTTATTAGATATGCAATTTCAAACTTAATGATCATTCTACAGGTTCAACATTCAAATTTTGAATGTTGACTCAAACTGATATCACAACGGAATTCTTACTTTCTTTGATCCTCTCTAATTAGCAAGCCCAGTTGGCTGAAGTTGTAGAATATACCGACTAAATCTCTGCGGAAGAGTGAGACCCCGCCGCCCTAACGAGTGTCCTGATATGATACTAAATAATCTGATGGTAAGTCTCTAATAATTCTGGAGCTTTGGGGAATGTGGACTACCCCGTTTATTGCCGTTGCTTCCAGATATACTCCGGTACGAAGTAGTAGCTCCTCATAGGGTTCTTTTTATTGGTCAAATAGAACTGTTTGATCATTTAATCGAGTACTACCAAATGACTGGTGTTTAATTAAACTGTTATTGATATTTAGCAATACTTGGAACCATTTAACTTTGTTGACTTCAATTGGATTGTTATGAATAGAACTGTTTGATCCTTTAACTGAGTTAACAAATAATCAATATTGTGAATCGAATTACCATGACCAGAAAATCGGCGGATTTTCTGGTCATGGTAATTCAATTCCCAATATTAATTCCTCTACTTAGAAAATAAACGATATCACTATATATGTAAAAACAGGATTTGGCATTAAATAGCCAACAATGATTGATATGCCATAAAACCAAACCAAATGGAATTTTCTGAGTGAACCTGAGAGTAATGGCAATGAAAAAATGACTCGACAGCACAGAGATCAGAACTGGAGACTCACCCTCAGGTTCAATTTAGTGTTATACTCTGAACACACATTTTCCTTTTTATGGTTAGCGGGGTGACGGTCTTACCCCCTCAGCAGGGGAGATAGTATATTCAAAACCCTGTCGACATGGGGCTGAAGAGACGAGACCTTCACCCTAACTCTGGATTGTACATCAAGGAAAGAGGTATAGGCTGATTGACACTGGCTAAAAATACATCAAGTATTCCTGGAGAACAAGATATTTCCAAACAGATTGCGCACCTAAGAGAAAGAAGTGACCAGCCGAAACCTTGTATTAGTTCACTAGTATTATTAATACTAATAGGTACGTTTTTCAGATTTACTCGGAATCTTTCAATGATCAAATATTTTTAGTGCTCCGACTAACGAGTACAAAAATAAAACAATACTATCTAAATTAATGAGTTACTTTCATTTAAAATATTTACGGAATTTAATTAAGTTTCTGAGAATGGAATGGTATTCGGCAATGTGCTGAGTTGGTCTCTTTCTCTCTCATATATATATATATATATTACAAAAAATAAATCGTGTGCATGTTATAGGCTCGAGAACATCTTCAATATTCCTCAAAGGAAAATATTTTGATTTCTTTGTTTAATGACATATCAACCTTCGTGCGTTATTTAATGCTAGAGCCATCCCTGTAGAAGAACAGCAATGATGGTATTTAACCCATAGCTGGGAGGATAAAGGGATACATACCTTTCCCAAAGGTATTTGCCCGTAAATGAAGGTAATAACACGACTGGAGTTCGAACTCATTCACCACGATTCCGCAGTCTAGGGCTTCAACCATAAAACCACTTCATGAAATGATCTAGTTTTGCATTAAATTTGAACTGTTTAAAGGTCAGGAATCTTATTGGTCTGAGTGATCAATCATTAAAGCAAATCTTTTACAACCAAATGAACCTATTTTATGTTAATTGACCATTGATTTATGGTCATGTAACTTATAAAATAAATGTTATTTCTCGGCCTTTTTTAGTTGAAAGTCAGCCTTAAAAATATTTCCTCATGAATATGTTTTGGTTTGGTTATTTGGTTAAATGGCATATCATTCCTTGATGGTTATTTAATGTCAAATCCTGTAAATACAAAATTTTTTAGTAAATAGTTTGTAGTTAATATTTTTTAAGCAAGCCAGAGCTCATTTGTTTGCACAATGTTCAATAGTTTTTTTTAAATGTATTTCTATCTATCACTATTAATTCAATAATCATTTGTTTGCACAATTCAAAGGTTTCAAGTTCTATTTCACCAAGAGATGGGATCCTAACATGATCACTTCGGTTTACAGTGGATCTGGATGTTAAGAAAATGAAGACGTATTCAACATTCCTTAAATCTACATATCTGGAATCTTACCTTCAGATGCAGTTTCCTGTCATATCAGGACACTCATTTAGAGGTATACCTCCCTGCAGAGATGCAGTCGGTGTATTCGACAGCTCCAGCTGATTGGGCTATCATCGTGTATTCATTTAGCTATTCAATTTGAATGATGATTTTGTTGTTAGAACTAAGTCTTGGCCGATACATTCTACAGATTTCTTCTGATATTCTTCGTAAATAAGTTTATGCTGAAATAAATATGTTGTGCAAAGCCCTTTCATCCAAACTATGAATGAACTCTCATAAATTTATATATATATATATATATATATATATATATATATATATATATATATATATTAGTTGGTTGCTTTTTAATGGTTTTCTTAATGCCAAATCTTGATTTGTGAGCGAATAGTTTGTTGGTAATAGAGAAAAAAAACTTTGATTTTTGGTCATGTAATATAAGTAAAGTTGGCGACCGTAGTCGAGGGCAACCAGAAGGCTCCCTTTTCAATCGCTACAACACCGAGGTGTAGGGAAGGGCGCTACTCCTTTCCCTGGATTGCCCCACTTTACCCTTGATACGTACCTTATATTGCTGAGTGTTAAGCAAGGAGGTATCAAGTATCATTTTTAAAGTATTAGGTATGACATGACCTGGGATTGAAACCCGGTCTCCCGGATCATTGGCAAACACTCTACCCAATAGGCCAATGTTATTTTTTCAGAATCGAGTATAATTCGTATACTTTCCATTATATTTGAAATTCAACTTTGGTTCTTTATGAAGAATAATTTCATATAATCATGTTTATTCAATTTTGAAGACAAAACGCTGCGACTAGTCCTTGTTTTTAATGAAAACCTTACAAAATATTTATTTGCTCGATGCAAATATTGCATAAATCGTACGTCATCAAATTCTAACCTGTTCACAAATGTATCTGAAAGAATCAACTCAAAAGTCTATGTTCAGGACTACATACTCTCATGGAATGCAACCAAGTGAGGTTCATTTTTAGAAGTCCCACTTGTGGTCCACACACAGCTTCCATTGGTATTGCAGTGTTTGAATCTCATTGGTCTAAAATCAGCGGCTGATAGGACTTCATATGAACTTATCAGCACATTATATATATACATATATATATATATATATATATATATATATATATATATGCCCTCAATCTGAAACTGACTGTAGCCAAGCACCAATGACTTTATACTCGCCATCCGATCTTTAATATTTTTGCTCCATCAATGATATTGAACATTCTATATGAATATAAGGAAGTATATTATATACAAAATCTATCTACAAACAATGATGAATAAATTGAATATTAATTTATCTAACTATTTAAATGTCTTTATTTTTTTTTCTCTTGAGTTATTGATTAATTGATTTTAAAAAGCATGTCAACCTGTCTAGAGTTATTTTATGCCTACATGTTAGGGAGTTGCGTTCATGTTCCATTTTTTTAAATTCCAAATAATTTTTAAACAGATTCCTTGGATCCGTAGATTGGATCAAGCAGGTAATATCACTCCTGGTTATAGTGGAGCTGAGAATATTAGTAGAGATGTACTCCAATTTTCCAAGCTGAAGCCTCACCATCTGATATAATTTAAAGGAAAGGAAAGACAATTTTTAAGGGGTCTTACCCTTCTTCTTGTGTTATTAATTCTATTATTGTTGCTCTTAATTTTAAGTCAGAATATATATATATATATAAAGGTGTCAGAAATTTCATAGATTATTTTGTCACTAAATCAAGGGTAAATTTAAATACAATTATATACGGTATATAATTTTACTAAGAGTAACGCCTTTTTTATCGTACGAAATACAAATAATGTTAAGGAAAAGACTTATCGTTCTCGTGTTTTAAATTCTTGATTTTTGTTTTACGATTAGTTCATAAGAAATAAACGCTTGAAATAGCTAGTGTTGTATCGTGGTCACAACTTGGGTTGAAATTCGAATACAAATTAATCACAGTTAAAATTCATTAACTAAATCTGACAAAATAAAAAAAAAAGAATTCAAAACAGAAGTCATTACAAAAAGAAACTGACCTTAATCGTCTACTGACATAACCTGAGATCGACTCCATCTTTTTTTTCCACCCGTAAGGGCCTAATTCTGCTATTTTCCCGCGTTTTAACGATGCAAGAATAATGGCCGCCTTCTAACGATGGCACAATATTATAATGATTATGTCAACAGAAAAGTATAGTCCGTTCAAATGAATGGCGACTGAGTAGGTGAATCCTTTCTTGCTCTTTTCAATGTTCAGTCACGAGGGTTGCAGGTAAGTGACTGGCCTGGGAAGGTGGTGAGGATTCAAGGATTTGTCCGAGCGGGAGGAGTAATGGCAGTGTTTAGAAGTGGAGGCGGAGCTTTAAATAAGAGCAAAGTCAATGAGTTGTTGGTACGTTAGTCTTTTAATTGCCAACAATCTGAATGGGTGCATATTTTGTGCTCAGTCGAGTTTGGCACAGAAGTTAAATCGTTGAGCGTTCAGCCAGAATCAAACAGGCAATGAGGTTTTTGTAAAATAAATAAACAAACTTTATAACTGCTTTTAAAATAGAAGTAGCCCTAAAGTGGCTGTTCAGTTTACAATAAACAAATAATGCATAACTGGATACTAAATCGAAGAATCTTAACTGAATTTAAACTAGAAAACTTCATATAACTTTACGTTCAGCTCATAATTTTACTATTAGTCAGTTTGATGAAAGGTTTATTCATTAGTGTATATATATATATATACATATATATATATATATGATTAGTTTTGTTGGATTTTATGGCATATCAACCATTGTAGGTCATTAACGGCTGCAACTCGAGTAATGCAAAGCACTTCTAAAGAATTGAGCACTCCAGTGGCAGAGAGCGCAAAATGTAAACAAACGAAATGTGAATTCATATGCTTAAATCCCCGAGCTGACGCTAGGTCACCGAATGGCTGAGCTATATGTCATCGGTCTACTGTTAAGTTTCGATCCCAGCTTGAAGCGTCCAGCGTGTCTAGCCACAGTGAATTGTTGTGATACAATGGAAAAGTCTGTCTGTGAATGACTATATATATATATATGATTTAAGTGTAGTTAGGCAGCAGTCGTTCATTTAATAAAGACAAATTTTATCTATATAATTAATTTAAGATCCTTTCAGGTTTTCTGATAAGTGTTTAGTTTCAGGTTGGAATTGGTAGATGAATTTCCTAAAATTGTCCCAAGCGTTTTTGGACCCTTCGTAGGCCATCATAAGGGGTTGCTTGCTTGTGTAAGGTGTGTTTGTTTTTTAAAAGAGTTTTGAAAGTTTATACCATAACAAAAATATGGGAACGCAGAGATGGATAAAACAGGGTAACTTATGTATTTAAAAAGGGAACGCTATCAACGGAAATAGAATACTATAGGAATTTGTTTATGTAGGGCTTCTATGATTTGTAGTCGTAGCTTATCAATTTCGTGTACGTTTATAGTGGTATTTTCAAACTACATATAAAAACAAAAACCTAAAATCAATAGAATTGATTTTGAAAATAGCGACAATGTTTTAAAATGCTATCAACGGAAAAAGAATCCTATTCCAATAGGATTCTTTTTCCGTTGATAGCATTCCCTTTTTAAATAGCGTTACCTTTTCGATTACCACTCCTAGTCAGAGTGGTCTTGGGAGTAATGGCAATGAAGGAGTACTCTTCATCCTCTTGAAGTTCACAACTGTAGCATTGTCACCAGATGAAGTTTAGTGTCATACTCAGGACACCCCGCTTTTTGGGGGTGGGGAGGGAGGAGGAAGTGTTACTCCTCTGCACTAGATGCAGTCAGCATATTCTACCTCCAACTGACAGGGTGGGGTTTCGTTTCGAATAATTTTTTCAGATATTTTCTAACTCAGTTATAATAAATACTAATAATTTTTATTAATGTATCAGACTTACAGATTGGGCCCCTAACAGGTACTGCGACTCTTAGTTAAAGTGGACCTGGGAGTAATGGCAATAAAAAGGTAATCCACAATGCCAATAGCTGGAGCATTACCACTGGATGCAGTTTAATGCGGTAGCCAAGGTAATAAAAAAGACCTTTAAATTAGCTAAAAGTTTACGATACGATAATTAAAGTTATAAACATCTGTTAGAACAATAACTATTAAAAAGAATGAGAAGTAAGCTAATTGAAACTTAAAATAATTAATGTAATTTCTAATTATGACAGACATTTCTTTTTAATATTTCTTGAACAGGAAATTTGCTGGCAAGGCATATTTTAAAAGCAGCTTTTATTAATTGGATTTTTTTTCTTTAAGAGAGCAACAAATTATTCACATAAAAAATTAAGATTGGATTGGATTATTTCAGAAATAATAGTAAGAAAAAAAGAGCTTTGTAAGGAACCATCGGATGATTTTTATCTGTATATAGATATATTTATTCTGTACAAACACTCAAAAAGTTTGGTTTGGGTTTATGGCCTATCAACCACTGTAGGTTATTTAATGGCAAATCCGTTTTTTTTTTATATATATTAGATATACATGATTTGTAAATATAAGTCAGCAAAGTTAAATGTTTCCAAGTATTGCTATGTATCACTGACAATTCAATTAAGCACCGTTAATTTGTTTACACACTGTTAAATGATCAAACTGTTCTATTTCTGAGGGGTTATCCTCGTGGTGTGTAATGGTTAAAGCGATAGACTGCCGAATCGTAGCAAGCGAGTTCTAACTCCAGTCGCGCTATTACATTCACTTTCGGACAAATACCCTTGGGAAAGGTATGAACCCCCTTATCCTCCCAAAGGTATGAACCCCCTTATCCTCCCTTATCCTCATCAAGTATATCTGATTTTTTTTCATTTTGATTAATGAAGTAGCATGTTTCTTTTATTGGTTCTTTGTAAATGTTGTTATAATTTGTGAATCATTTTATTGCGTTCCAAACATTGATTTAATTTGATAAATATTGGAAACAAAGCTTTGAATTGACATTACTTCATTTTTATAAGTATTACTTAATAGTTTTTGTTTACAGGGTCAAACATCAGTAAAGAAATTCATAAGTTAACATCTATTTAAAAAATAAAAAGATAAAAAAATATATCAGATAATGTAAAACATTTTATAAATTTATTTGAAGTATCTTCATTAAAAAAAAAAATCCCAGTCATTTTTTAATTCAAAATTTCCCCTTCATTCTTATTATTCCCTGCACCCGTATATTTGAACAGAACCCAAAGTACTTCGCCTATTAAAAAATGCAGCGAAATTCTTACGGCAAAAATCCCATACGACAAAGTTTTCGACGGCGAAAATTCCTAAGGTAAGTTTTGCTACCGCAAAAATGTTTACGGTGAATGTTCGTAGAACTAGATGAAACACCTTTTTTAATCATCCTGAAGATGATTTAAGAAAAGAAAAAAATCCTGTGGACGTATTATTGATAACAATCCTCTAAATAGTTATTTTTGTATTCACATACGCAAGATCACACATCATCATCATCATGTTGTGCCGCTAGCACAGATTTCTCCAACACTCTCTCGCTACTCGTCCCTATTGTCCGTCGCTTCCGGCAGGTCTCCCAGGCTACATACTGTATCAGTACAGAGTTGTTGTAAGATAGGTCCTAGCTGGTCGTCCAACCTTTGCTCATCTGTGTGAAGGGGGTTACAGGAGTACATCGCTTATGAGTTCGTCCTTACTTCTTCAGCAGTGTCCCGCATGTCTGGTTCGTCTAATTTCGATGGTTTTTCGAGGTGGGTGGAAGGTGACCGTACAGCTGCTGGTTTGTGGGATGCTGCCTCCAGGATTTGTTCAATACAGCATTCTTGTGTAATTGGCATCAAGCTTTTTCTCCATGAACTTAGTCAGCGTCTACGTGGTGCATTCATATAACAGTTTTAACACGAAAAAAAAAAAAACAACAACTGCTTTTTAGCTTATCGGACAGGTCTGACTTCCATATGACCGATAGCCTTTACTTGTCACATATTGATGTCATTTTCGGTGGATAAGACGCGGCTTCTGAGGTAGGTGAACTTGTCTACTAATTTCAGAGAACCACCATTTAGTGTGCAGATGTCACCTCTTTGATTAATGCACATGTACACTGTTTTGTCTGCGTTAAAATGGACGCCTATATATATATATATATATATATATACTTCCCTACCCCCGTAGGGTCGAGTTCTCTGGCGAAGAAGTAATCGTGTTGCCATTAGCGTAGATGAATTGAGGTCTTGGCAACCGTTTGAACGGATGTATGTAAACAATAGTAATTGTGATTCATAACCGTTTAAAATTTACTTCGCAGTTAATATCTCCTCGTGGCTGAATTGTTAGACGCTTTGGCTTGGCGTTTGAGTCAACTGGGTTTCGATCCCAGCTACGGGAAGATACTGTCTAGCCACACTGATGAGTTCCGATAGAACGAAACCGATCTGTCTGTGGATGACTATTGTGATATATATATATATATATATATAACGACAGAGGAACGAGAAATGTTTCAAGGCATTATCAGTTGTTTGCAGGTAGATTTTGGGACACGTACACTAAATTTCTTGCATGCAAAAAATCATCCCTTGTAGTATCCGACTAGCTAATCTCTAACAGATAGTTTTGTTAAGGTCAATCTTCATTTAAGCCTTGTGTCAGACGACACAAATCTGATGAAGTTGAGTAAACGTGAGGAAAAGGGTTCGGAGAGAAAAAGAAATGTTCACGACCTCAGCAGATTGCAGCATTAAAAATATCTTTTAGTATCAGTTATAAAAAAAGATCATCAAAAAGAAAAGGTAGTTAAAAGTTGTTAAAAGAGACCGTTAGGAGAAAAGAAAATCGAAGATAAAACTGTTGTTCAACCTTCAATTTTGATGTGACCTGGGACGAAAATGCTTGTTATAAACCAACTCCATATCTTACGTCCAAGTAGACTGAACAGTTTCCGGTGGACATGTTGCCAGGTCAAATTTAGTTACCTGTCCCTACATTTAACATATTATTCCCCTCCCACCCACACTCGTACCATCTCTTAATTTCTCGATTGTTCACGGTCAAATAAAGTTAAGGGGTAAATAAAGACTTTAATTATAGAAATCAGTTTGAGAAACAAAGTGAATGAGAAAGTGAAGGAAAGATAAATTGCTGAGGGGTCAAATCGAGATAAAAAAACGAATAAGAGAGAGCGAGAGAAAGTTGGAAGTGAGGTTTGAATATTAGGGTTTTAGAGAAAATGAGAAATGGAATTGTAAAAAATCTGCGCACTGATCTGATTAGAAGAAAGATCTTTGATATTTTTTTTCACTCAGCAAATTTGTCAATTATACTTAGACTGGTTAAAATAAATCCTAATAAACTTAAGTTTGCATGTTCAAAAAATAAAATAAAGATTATAGTAATCATCATCATCATCATATCGTGCTGGCAGCACGGATATCCCTGACCCTCTCTCGCCACTCCTCCCTATCGTTCATCGCCCTAGGTAGGTCTTCAGGACAACAACCTGTATCCTCACATAGCTGCTGAATGTACGTTCGTGCTGGTCGTCCTGCTTTTGCGCGGCCATGTGTGGGGATCCATAAGAGTACATCTCTTATGAGTTCATCTCTGCTTCTCCAGCAATGTCCTGCATGTCTGGTTCGTCTAATTTGAATAGTTTTCGTGATAGGGGGCAGGTGGCCGTACAGTTGGTGTCTTGTGGGGTGTTGCTGCCAGGACTTGTTCAGGATTGCACGCAGCATTCTTGTGTAATTGCCATCTAGTTTCTTAAGAGAGGGCAAACTATGGACATACACGTACGCAAACAATACTAAAATTATAGTAATACATATACAAAATTATTTTGTATAGAAGTCAACGATTGAATATATCAAAATGAAATTCAAATATATCAAGGAAAGAAAAAAAAACACAACTCTCCCAGGCAAAAATGTTGAGAAACGAAATGGGGAAAAAGAAAAAAAACCCAAAGAAATAGAGCAAAAGAAGAAATGAGAAAAAAAGTTGAAGAGAAAAGAGATAAAAAGGAAAAATCCAACCAAATAAAAATATAGGCTTTCTATTTCAGAAACTAAGTTTATCAAGATTCCGCATAAAATTCTAAGGACAAAACGAATTCTTGTAGCCTTTTATACACAATCAGGTTTTTAATTAAATTGTTTTAACATATATTTATTCTCGCCTAAACAGATTTATCAAACTTAACCGTCTCCTAAACCGATAACATTAGATTTAGTCAAAACTTAAACACCCAACTAAATATAAAAGTGAGCTACTTACTTCCTTAAAACGAACGTTCAATTTTCTAAGATTTCATTTTTTTCTCTTTGGGTAAATGCATCATTATTTTTTTAAAAAAAGAAGAAAAAAAACTTTATGCGTCTATTGAGGTGTATGACGATACACCAAAAGGAGTGTCCTGAATCTGACTTTAAATTGCATCTGGCAGTGATGCTCGAGGTGGAGAGTTACCGCTTTTTTTTGCTTTTGTTCCAGAATTATTAATATTAGATAGGGGTACTTGAAAATCTGAAGTATTTGTATTAATTGTACCTGCTCATTCGCTTAGTGGGCAGAGTGTTCGCCAGTGGTCTTCGAAACCGGGGTTCAATCCCAGCTCGAGTCATACCAAAGATTTTTAAAAATAGTACTTGATGCCTCCTTGCTTATCTCTTGGCATTATAAGGAACGGATCAAGAGTAAGTGGAGCAAGCGAGGTAAAAGAGTAGTGCCCCCTATAACTTGGTGTAGTAGCCATTGAAAAAGGAGCCTTCGAGTTGCCCTCGACTATGATCGGTATTACGAGTAGTTAGATATTTTTAACAATTGATTATCATCGATTTAAACCCTTTAATTGCTTTGGGAAAAAGACTTCAGCATAACCCACTGCAGGTAAATGCTGTAAAGCTAACCAAAATAGGAGAATTAAAAAAAGGGGCCGTAGCAAATAAACCTTTACTTCGTACGACCTAAGTCAACTCTTCGGTAAAAAGGATCAAATGTTACCCTTAAGAATGAACTAGATTTGGGGAAACAAAATGAATGAGTGATGTATAAAATATATACAAGAGTTTCTAATAACATTATTTATCAAACCCGAACATCCATTTAAAAACAGGTTTTCTCTATTTTGAAGATCCTCCATATATTAGATTGTGTTGAGAATAACACTTCGCCCAAAACATTTCATTACTTAGAAGCACCTGAGAGAGAGAGAGAGAGGGAGAGAGAGAGAGAGAGAGAGAGAGAGAGAGAGAGAGATCAATGACATTACAGTCCTCTACTTTCACAAGGTTGAGAAACGTTAACAATACTTAACATTGAAACTTTCTAAATGAATCAAGAAAAATATACATTTTTAAAAAAAGTATGGATTATGTTTTGAGCGACTTTTGATCAGATATACCGGTGTAAATTTTTTCCCCTCAAGTTCAGCTTGAGTCTTTAAGAAATAACTTGATTAAAAGAAAACCGATAAAAATGAGGATAGATAAAACGTCAGAGAAGGAAAAGGAGATAAGAAATTTAAGAAAAAACAAAAAAACAAAACTAACGTTTAAAACAAAATCAACAGACGCTGAAGTTCTCAAATGCCTCGTAGAAATATCCAGAAAAACTAAATAATAAAAATAAACCGACATATCTGAAAATGATTTTCAGCATTTTAAAACTATTCATCTTTAAGTTTCGGACATTCTTTGTGTAGTTTTAAGAAGCTACTCATCCATAATTATATAATTTTGATGCAACACAGTTTATAGAAAGAAAAAAAAAAGTGCAGTGTCTTTTATTCCAAAGATATTATTATACCAATAGTGAAACAAATTCTGTTTAGTACAATTACGAGCAAAATATATCTGTAAAAGTTTGCTTTATTTTTAAATGAACAGAGATAGAATGTATCTTTTAAGTGAGGATAGCATAGACAGTCAATTTCTCGCCGACGTTATCATCAGGCCTTGTCGTGTTCGAGAACTCATATTCAAATGACGGCATGCAAATCAGTGCCTCCGAAATCAACTGAAAACTAACGAATCAAAAGACTAAAAAATATTATCGGAAATTAAATAGATAAGACTACATATCAATTTGTTTAATTTTTACGAAGCTGTAAGTGTAAAATTTCAAGAATACTCTCTATTCCTTCAGGCCTGTATTCATATTGATACAGTACCAGAAGAGATTTGAGTTATACAAATCTGAACGCCAACTGATAAATGCCTTATTTCTTTTGCTCCCTGCAGTATGTAATGTTCGGCCATTTCAACAAACTGAAATAAAGAACTTACCTTAATTGGTTGTATATAAAACGCACTCTTGTATAACACTCACCGCTAACTTTGGATTATGAAGTTCTGGGAGAAAATAACCGGGCATATTGTGTACTGACGTTTTAGAATTTGTAGTAACTAAATTTCAACTAAATTTGGAACTTTTTAAAAAGCTTTTTATCCTTTCGTACAAACTAAAAGATGAAAATTTATAGTGTAGATTATGGCTTCAAAATCCAAATTTACCAAATATTTAGAGTAAAATTCACGGATATGTTCACTCAAAAATATAACAAGCTCGGGATGTCAATAAAGGAGTACTCTGCATTCCCCAAAGCTCCAGCATTAATGGATTTTGGCTGTTTGGGTTTTATGGCATATCGACTTTTGTAGATAATTTAATGTTAAATCCATTTTTAAACAAATAATCAGTTCTATTTCAAACAATTCAGTTCAGCATGAGTACACAGTTTAATTGTCAAAAACATTTCTATTTCAAACTGTTCAGTTTAGTCAAACAGTTCTATTTCAGCTAATTCAGTTTAGTGTAAGTACAGACTTTGTTTACACACAGCTAAATCTCAAAACAGTTTGATATTAAGCAATTCAGTTTAGTGTTAGTACAATTTCAATGTCAAAACAGTTCCATTTCAAGCAATTCAGTTTAGCATAAGCAGGCAGTTTAAATGTAAGTACAGTTTAATTGTCAAAAACATTTCTATTTCAAGCAATTCAGTTAAGTAAAACAGTTCTAATTCAAAATATTCAGTTTAGCATAAGTATGTAGTTAGTTCTATTTAACCCACCGATAGGGCCCTATCAAGTGCTACTATTCCGGATCAGAGTGGACCTGAGAGCAATGGCAATGAAGGAGTGCTAAACATTCCCTAAAGTTCCAGCATCACTGGAACCTCACCATCAGATTGTTTAGTGTCATATATAGGACACTCATTTGGGGAGGGGTCTTACTCCTCTGCAGAGGAACAGTAGGTGTATTCCACTGGGCAATACACAGAGTTAATGTCAAAACAGTTTTATTTCTGATAATTCAGTTTAGCATAAGTACACAGTTTAAATGTCAAAACAGTTCTATTTTAAATAATTCATATTAGCATAAATATGTAGTTTAAATGCCAAAAAACAGTAAAGTCAAGAAACTACGGTTTAGTTCTATTTAACCTATAGATAGGACCCTTATCAGGTGCTACCACTCAGGGCCAGAGTGGACCTGGGAGCGATGGCAATTTCATTATTCCCCAAAGGTCCAGCATTACTGGAACCTCACGATCAGATTGTTTAGTGTCATATCAGCAGAGAATCTGTCAGTATATTCTACAGCCCCCGCCGACTGGGCAACAGCATTACTGAAGCCTCGCCATCTGAGCATTTTGTGTCATATCGTTGGGGTTTCTTGCCCCTCTGCAGAGAAGCAGCCGGTGTATTCTGCAGCCCCAACCAACTGAGCCATTATTCCTTGTGATTAAGAAATCATGTTCGTTGTATCCTTATGTTTGTATTTTTGAGAGTTAAATTTTGCATCGTTTTATATAAAGTATTCTTATATAGTACAACTAATTTGAACACAGATAATAAACTGATTTAATGGTACGTCAACTCATCAGAGGTTATCTTATGCTTTGAGGTTAGGGAAACGCGTTTGTAGAAATTAACAGTTACATTTTTTGTGTAGTTTTTTTTTGGACAGTCCACAATCGAGACCCATAAATGGGACTCTAACAAGTACTATGACTCAGGTCTCAGTAGACCTGTGAGTAATTGAAATAAAAGGGGAAGACTACTTCGCCCAGATCTCCATCCGATTTAGTTAAGTATCATATCAAGGACAACGAGTTTTGGAGGAGGTGTTCTTACTCTCCAGGCAGATGGATACAGTCTGCGTATTCTGAACCCTGTCGATTGAAGATTTATGTAATCTGTTTTCGTAGCAGTATCTTAAGTTTCAGCCTTCGAGTTACATCCCAAGTTTTAAGCAATTTTAAGTTCTACATTTTTGTGATCTTTGCATGAAGTGGTAAAACATTTGCAGGATGATTTTGCTGCATATGACCTTTGACGGATTCGTCACTTAGTTGGAACACACTGTTTTAGAAATCCCTGCGTAAACAAGAAAACAGCAGAAGCAGGTCACGTGGATTGAGGACCGGAAGTATAACAGGAAGGAACCCGTAGGTGCTATGAAATTATATATACACAGGTACCCACAGGCAGACGGGCAGTCCAGTCAGAGCAGAAACCGCCCTGGGAAGCATCCTCTTGTGGGTAGGGAGCGGCCCACGACGAAGAAGCCGAAGAAGAACTAAGTGGGGCACTGAATATAATCAACATACTCTCTCTCACACATGCACACACAGTCCAGAGATACACATGTTGCATATTGATCTTTGACATACCCTTCAGTTAGGGATTTCTAAAAAGGGGATTTTCCAGCAGTATAACTAAGGGAATGGCGGAAGCAGATCACGTGGGTTGACAGCCGGAAGCCGACCACGTGAATCACGATCTGGAAGGAAAGCGGAAGCGTTATGATATTATATATACACAGGTAAGCACAGAGACAAAACGGTCAGTCAGTCATCGGTAAGAAAGGCAGTCAAGTCAGTGCAAAAGTTGCCCAAGGCGCCACCCGTAGGCGAGGTTGTGGCTTCTGGCAAAGAAGCACTAAGTAGGGCTCTGAATATGGTCAATATAGCAGTCCTCCGTCTCTGTGTCTCTCTCTCTTACACCCAGCCCATTGCGACCTTTCGAGTAATAAATGGCAGAGTGATATATATTCTTGAAAAAAAAACGTTATGAACTCACTCATTATACTGGTATACAACATCACACACACACACACACACACACACACACACACACACACACACACACACACATATAACTAATTTTTTGTAACCATAAAAAAGCAATAACGGCAAATCATAGCAAGACATTTATTAGAGCAATTCACTTAAATGTCCTAAATTAGGAAAAGCAATTTACAATTTAATTTACCAACCAGTTATAATTTTGCTGTGTATGCATACACCCCCGAATGCCATATTTTAGTCGTCCAATTTATGGGTATGACGGAAACAACTATGAAACGCTATTTAAACTACGTTTTCCAAAAGAGAAACACCGATGTCATGTACCGCTGTTTTAAAACGAACAAACAATAGGTCTACGAGTCTAGTGAACATATACCACAAACCTAGATGCAGGAACAACAAAAAGCCATTAATTTTTCAGAATTAATTTTTATACATGTAGCTGGCTTCAATTTTGACAGAACTGACACAAGGACACTTCACCCTTAACCTCGATTCAAACTTAATTTGAATTCATATGAGCACGTCTTCAACATGTACAGTGTAATAATTAAGTATCTAATTACAAAGTCAAACTGTTTCTCATGCTGCACAAGACTTAAGTCTACACCGTTCTTTCAAATGAAAAAATTATATCGAAGCGCCACCTTGTTTTTATATTTAACATTATTAATAGAATATTTAATTTGCAAACAACCCGCGGTCAGTATTTTCTTTATTTTGGTAATGAGTTTAATTTTCTTAAAATAACATAATACAAGGCGTTTCATTAAGGTTGGTTGGGTTTTATGGCATATCAACCTTTGTAGGTTATTTAACGGCAAATCCATTTTTATGCAACAAGTTCTATTTGAAACAATTCAGTTTAGCATGAGTACACTGTCTAATTGTCAAAAACATTTCTATTTCAAGCTATTTAGTTTAGTCAGTTCTAATTCAGCCAATTCAGCTTAGTATAAGGATAAATTTTGTTTACATACAGCTAAATGCTAAAACTGTTCTATATTAAGCAATTCAGTTTAGTCTAAGTACACTTTCAATGTCAAAAACAGTCCCATTTCAAGCAATTCAGTTTAGCATAAGTACGCAGTTTAATTGTAAAAAATATTTCTACTTGAAGCTATTCAGTTTAGTCAAACATTTCTAATTCAAACAAAGCATTTCAGCATAAGTACGAGGTTTACTTCTATTTAAATTCATTTTTATACAAATAAACAGTTCTATTTCAAACAATTCCATTTATCATGAGTACGCAGTTTAATTGTCAAAAACATTTCTATTACAAGCTATTCAGTTTAGTCAACCAATTCTTATTCAAACATTTCAGTTTAGTATAAGTATAGTTTTTGTTTACACAGTTAAATGTCAAAACAGTTCTATATTAAACAATTAAGTCTTGCGTAAGCAAAGTTTCAATATCAAAGACAGTTCCATCTCAAAAAATTCTATTCAGCATAAGTATGCAGTTTAAATGCAAGTACAGTTTAATTGTGAAAATAAATTTCTATTTCAAGCTATTCAGTTTAGTCAAACAGTTCTAATTCAAACAATTCAGTTTAGCATAAATATGCAGTTTAGTTCTATTTAACCCATAGATAGGACCCTATCAGGCGCTACCATTCCGGCTCAGAGTTGACCCGAGAGCGATGGCAACGAAGGGGTGCTCAGCATTCCCCAAAGCTCCAGTATTACTGGAACCTCACCAATCATTAGATTGTTTAGTGTCATATCCAGGACACTCATAAAAGAGGAGACCTTACTCCTCTCCAGAGGTGCAATCGGTGTATTTACAGCCCCAGCCAACTGGGCAAGTTTCATAAAAGACTTAACACGAAGAAAAAAAATCTCTGTACTGAAGTAAGACCCCCATCTCTCAGAAAAAAAGGTGTCGTGAGCATGACACTAAACTGGATCTTTTCAGGATCTCTGAAAAGTATGGAATCACTCTTTCACTGCCATTACACCCAGGTCCACTAATCTAGAGTTTTAGTATATGTTAGGGTCTGAAAACTTACTATTTCTTTGTTTAATGGCATATCCACCTTTGTAGGTTATTTAAGGCTAAAGCCATTCTCCTAGAAGAACAATAGTGGTACTATTTAACTCATAGTTGGAAGGATAAGTGGGGTTCATACCTTTCCCCAGGATATTCGTCCGAAAGTAAACGTATCTGGGCCTTACGTCCACGTTTCCTTTTGAGGTTAGCCGGGCCACTCGCTCGCGCTTTTCGAACCACTTTGACTGCCCGACAGTGATTCCGAGACTGCGAGACTGTTACTCTCTGATTGTTTTTAGACCGGAAGGAAGGCTACTGCCTCCCTCTGGACACTACTTGGCTGCTCTCCGTGACTGACCGAACCTGACGTGGGTACTCGTGTATATCTAACTTCATAACACCTATGTATTCTTCTGGTTATCAGCCCATCTAAGGTGCTTCCGTTTGGTTACACAGGTGCATCCTGTGTAGAGATATCCCTGATTGACAGCTCAGTCAAAGGTCAAAATGCAACACCTATCTGGTGTTATCTACTTTGGGTCAAAGTGGACCTGAGAGCAATAGCAATGAAGAGGGTCTCCATATTCCCGGATGCACCAGGGCGGAAACCTCACCATCAGATGGTTTAATGCAATATCCAGGATACTCACTGTGTTATATATTGACCTTTTATAGTATGTTGGTTGTGGATTTTTAAACAGGATGTTACAGCCGTGTCTTCGGGTAAACAAGGGACAGCGGAAATGAATCACGTGGATTGAGACGGAAGGATAATGTGAGGGCGTCCAGAAAATTTATAATGCGGAGTTTTTTTTTACCTCTAAAGAGTCAGATAGTCATTTGGAGAGCTGCCAGCGAGTAGACAGGTCAGTCGGAGGTGGCTGCAAGTGGCATACTGGCTGAGTATCATACCTCCTTTTAAAAAAGCAATGTCACCACGTTGTGTCAATCACGGCAGTCCCCTGTCTTACTATCTCTCTGTCTGTCTCTTTTTTCTCTCCCATACACACAACCATCACAATATTTCGAATAAAGGAGCTTATATTTTTATAAACAAGTGATGTCTTTCCTTCTCCGGCAAACTAACAATTAGTGGATGACTTACCCATCAGCAGAAATACAGTCGGTCCATTCTTCTATCACAGCACATAATTTACAAAGGATTATTATTATTACTTGAAATCATATAACTGTGAAACAATTACTAAAACCCTATAATTGTTGATGAAATATTAATATCAGATAGGAAAGTTTGGTTTGGTTTTATGGCATATCAACCTTTGTGGGTTATTTAACGCCAAATCCATTTGATGTAAATAATCAGTTCTATTTAAAACAATTCAATTTAGCATGCGTACACAGTTTAATTGTCAAAACATTTCTATTTCAAACTATTCAAGCAGTTATATATAACAATTCAGTTTAGTGTAAATACAGTTTCTATGTCAAAAACAGTTCTATTTTAAATAATTCAGTTAAGCATAAGTACGCAGTTTAAATGTAAGTACGGTTTCATTGGGAAAAACATTTCTATTTTAAGCTATTCAGTTTAATCAAACACTTCAGATTAGCATAAGTATGTCGTTAGTTCTATTTAACCCTATCAGGTGCTACCACACCGGGCCAGAATGGACCTGGGAGCGATGGCAAATAAGGGGTGCTCCGCCTTCTCCAAAGCTTCAGCATTACTGGAACCTCACCATCAGATTGTTTAGTGTCATATCCAGGACACTCGTTCGCTTTTTTTACTCCTCTGCAGAGTTGCAGTCGGTGTATTCTACAGCCCCAGCCTACAGAGTTAATGTCAAAACAGTTTTATTTCAGATAATTGAGTTTAGCATGAGTATACAGTTAAGATTTCAGAAAAGTTCTATTTTGAGCAATTCAGTTTATCATTAGAACGCAGTTTAAATGTGAAAACAGTTCTATTTCAAACAATTCAGTTCAGTATAATACGCAGTTTAAATGTATAAAAACAGTAAACTCCAACCACTGTTTAATTCTATTTAACCCATAGATAGGACTCTTATCAGGTGCTACCACTCCGGGCCAGATTCGACCAGGGAGCGATGGCAGTGAAGGGGTTCTCCGCATTCCCCAAAGCTCCAGCATTACTGGAACCATACCATCAGATTGTTTACTGTCATATCCGGGACACTCGTTGGTGGTGGTGGGTCCTACACCTTTGCAGAGAAGTAGTCGGTGTATTCTACAGTTCTAGCCGACTGGGCAATAGGAACGTTTGATATATCTATGCATCCTTTGTATTTAGAGTTTCTCCAAGTTATAATTATTTACGAAGATTTAATAGTTGCTTGAAACCATATAACTGTATACAAATTATTACAGATAAATACTTGAAACCACATCGTTGTGTCAGATATTTAGATTTAAGCTTTTGATTTGGTCGTCAGGGCCCGATATTCGAAAGGGTTAAATAAAATAAGAAAAAAAAATCTCTAAATTGTTGCACTTGCGAAGGATCGATATAAAGAAGAGACCCCAAATTTTCTTTCTGTACCAACTGATTTTAAGTGGTCACTCACCTAAGTTCTGGGCAGGTTCATCGGTGCTTAACGGGATTTTATAATACCCTAAGTAATGAAAATAGAATAAACAAACTTTAGATGTGATACGAAGTCGGAGACAAGATACTCAGTGCAGAACAAACTCACCACTAAAAATAGAACGGAGAGGCATAGTTAACAGCGTAAAAAATGGTATCAGTGACCAGAGTTCAAGTCTTGGAGGCGCCGGTTTGCGTTTCATTTCGCCCTGATGCCCTTGGGAAAAGCAATAATACACCTGTTCTCCATTGGGTAAATAGTAGGGCATACTGAGCTCTTAAACCTAGGAAAAGGCAAAAATGAAATAGCTCGTGGCGGAAGGGTTGGGTATATACATACTTTACTAATGACTAACTATTTACTACTAACAATTACACCACGACAAGATGTACCCACACAGAGTCTCTAGTAAAATTCATATATATCTCTCTCAGTTACCAACAGAGCGACAAATGACACCTTCTCAAACAACAGGAATTTTTTAACGCTTTGACCTCCTGCCAATTCATCAAACTTCTTCCGCTTAAAAAGCAAGCTTTCAAATCTAATGTGGTATACTTTGATTTTGCTGCATATGACGCACTGTTTTACCGCCTCAAGTAAAAGAAATTCTAAATTAAACTCATCAACATCATTTTATCAGGAATATTCATTCCGATTATTTCTCCTCATCTAAAGATTCTTCTTCGTTCACTTCGACATTTTTATATTTCTGCTGTATTCGGTCGCTCTTTTTATCACCGGTAGGATATAACAACTTGGTTTAGTTTTATGGCATATCAACCATAGTAGCTTATGTAATGCCAAACGTGTTTTATTCATATGTTTGTAAATCATATATATTTAATATATAAGTCAACAAAGTGAAATAGTTCCAAGAATTGCTATATTAGTCATTTGTTTATATACAGTTAAATGATCAAACTTTTCTATTTCTAACAATTAGATTTAGTTAAAGTTAAATGGTTCCAAGTATTGCTATATATCTCAAAGAATTCGATTAAACATCGGTCATTTGTTTACTCACAGTTCAATGTCCAGTTCTATTTTTAACAATTTGATTTAGCATGTCATTTGTTTATACACAGGTTAAATGTCAAGCAGTTCTATTTGACCCATAGGTAGGACCCTATAAGGTACTACACAACTCCGAGCCAGAGTGGACCTGAGAGAGAAGGCAACGAACGGGTACTTTTAGTGTTTAGGCACACATTTGAAGGGTTTCAAGTTGTGCTTTTCATTACAAATAATTCTATTCAACATTATTCCTTCGTTTGCACAGTTAAATGGTTCCAAGTATTGCTGTGCAGCACAAACATTTCAATTTAACATCAGTCATTTGTTTGCGCACAGTTAAATGTTCAAAATGTTCAATCTGACCCATGGATGAAACCTAATTAGATACTCCCACTCCGAGTCCGTGTAGACCTGGAAATAAAGGTAATGAAAAGGTATTGCACATTCACCAAAGCTTCAGAACTATAGCCTCACCATCAGATGCAGCTTAGTGACGTATCCAGGACATCCTTTGTGTGGGGGCGTGTCTTACCCTTCTTACCCTGTTGTCGGTGTATTCTTCAGCATGAGCCGACTGGACAAGATGATTCTGAGTTTGTTTGGGTTTATAGCATATCGACCATTGTTGGTTATTTAATGTCAAATCCATTTTCATACAAAGAAACAGCTCTATTTCAATCACTTCAATTTAGCCTAATTTTAATTGCCAAAAACATTTCTATTTCAAACAATTCAGTTTAGTATAAGTATAGTTTATTTGCTTACAGTTAGATGCCAAAACTGGTTTCTTTCGAACATTTCAGTTTAGAGTAAATACAGTTTCAATGTCAAAAGCAGTTCCATTTCAAGCAATTCAACTTAGCATAAGAAAGGTTTCGTTCTATTTGACCCATAGATAGGACCCTATCATCATGTGCTACTACTCCTGGCCAGAGTGGATTTGGAAGAGATGACAATGAAGGGCTGCTCTGCAATCCCCAAAGCTGAAGCATTACTGGATCCTCCCAATTAGATAGTTTTGTGTCATATCCAGGACACTCGTTGAGTGTCAGTGTATTGTACAGTCCCACCCCCAGCCGACTGGTGGATACAAAGAGCTATTTGGATAAATGAAGCAGAAACAAAGAAAGAGCTAAGTGAAAGAAGAAGAATCGTTAGAGAAGGATGAATGAATCAGATAATGAGAAAAAATGACAAAGGAAAAGAGTGAGAAAAAAAAAAGAGAAATGAATAAAGATGTAAAGAGAAATAGAAAGAAAACAACAACGTCATAGAAAGAAAGTATATCGTGTGTGAAAGGAAATGCCAAACTAAGCAGACATCTAAGTGGTTCGTCCTGAAAATGGAAAAAGGTTGAACGTGAAGGGAGAACTGACTGCTAAGCAACTAATTTCATTTCTTATTCGTTGTTTTCTTCACACTCCTCGCTCGAGGAGAATCTTCAGCTGCTCTTATACACGTGACCTCTTTCTCTAACAACGAAGAGAAGGTGACGCATGATTGAACAGCAGAGTAATGGTTCTACTGTTTTTGAAGAGTTGCGCTCGCTAAGGAAGGTAACTCTTCCCGGTAGAACGCACGAAAATCGCAACGGAGCAAAATGATTTATTGTTACTTTTTTTTTCAATTTACAGCGATTGCTGTCATAGATTTTATAAGAACTTCAGAGGTTATTAAGGATGACACAATATTTGCACTTGTTAAAAATATAGCTTTCCATTATTTCTTGTTAAAGTGGGTACCTGAAACGAAATTTCTTGTTAAAAGATACGCCATAAATAATTTTTTAAAAAGAAAATGCATCTAAGTTTCATATATATATATATATATATATATATATATATATATATATATATATATATATATATATATAAAAGGAAGCTTAGTTTTAAAGATGCAAGGTTTTCTATTATTTGGCTTGGTTTTATAGCATATCAACGGTTGTAGGTTATTCGATATAAAATCCTTTTTAAACATAAATATTAGAAATATGGTTTCTAAAGGTTTTGTTGATAAGATAAGGTGCTCTCACTCCGGGCCAGAGAGGACCGGGGGGCGATGACAGAAAAAGAACAAAGAGGGAGTAGAAGAAAGAAAGAGAAAGAGAGAGAGAAGAAGAGAGAGAGAGAAGAAGAGAGAAAGAGAGAGAGGAGAAAAAGAGAGAAAAAGAGAGAGAGATAAAAAGAGAGAGAAGAAGAGGGAAAAAGAGAGAAGAAAAATAGAGAGATGAAGAGAAAAAGAGAGATAGAGAAAGAAAGAGAGAAAGAGAGAGAGAAGAAGAAGAGAGAGAAAGAAAAAGAGAGAGAAATTGAGAGAGAGAGAGAGAGAGAAAGAGTGAGAAAGAAGAGGGATAGATGGATGGATGTTTTTGGTTTTATGGCATATCAATCACAGTGGGTCATTCAATGCCATACACAGTTTATACATGTATATATGTATAATTTGAAAACAAATAGTTTATGAGTAGGAAAGTTTAAATCAGCAGAGCTCACTTTGCGGTTATACATAGTCAAACCGATTTCAACCATTTAGTGTTTGTTCTATAGAAGTTCTATAGCAGCCGGTACACCAAGGTGCAGTTTCTTCCTTGAGCAAGTAGGCATGTGTTAGGTATGTGTGTCCAGTTCTGATTCTACTTAATATTATGTCTTGTCTTCGGTTAGGTAATGGTTCTGCGATTTCTACTTTCATTGTGGGTTGATGTTCATAGAGTTTGTTATTTGGGAACATGTCCCATATTGTTCGCTATTTTCTTCTTATGTAGTGTTTGATTTTGGTTTTGTAGTCTGTGAATGGAAGTTTAAGAGTTATCATTTTAGTTGCTTCTTTTGCGAGTGTGTCAGCCATTTGATTGCCCTTAATGCCGACATGGCTAGGAACCCATGTCAAGATCATTGTTTTGCCAAATTTTGTTAGATAGTGATATGTTTCTAGTATCTTTTGTATGTATGGGTGGTTTTGGTTTCCCTCTTGGATTACTACTCGGCTGGATAGAGAGTCTGAGAATATTATGGATTTACTCCTCTCTGAGTTCTTGATCATTTCCAGTGCCATTTTAATTGCTTGTAATTCAGCTGAATAGACAGAAGCAATATTTGAAAGACTGATATATTGGTGGCTGCTGCTCCTGTCCCATTTACGGTTTTTGACCCATCAGTATAAAAGGCAGTATGATCTGAATATTTGTCTCTAGATTCTTTGAATCTGTTTTTGGCAGATGAGGTTGTTGGTTGTATTTTTCCAGTTGTATTAATGTTAAATCTATATGAGGTTTGGTGATTGTCCATGGGCGTTAATTGCTCATTGCGAGTGAGGAAATGTTGTTAGCGTTTTGGTTTATATGTTATATTGCTTCTTTGATTCGGTGGCCGAATGGGGGGGAGCTAAAGGTGTACTACTGTGGAAATGGTTGAATTAGGAGTTGTTTGTTTTTTTATGTGTTCGATTCTTTGGGATGGATTGAAGTTTTAATGCGTATCGGGGTGATCATTTTTCTCATCTAAGGGTCAATGGTGGTTCGTTGGCTTCGATACATAAGCTTTGTATTGGTGAGGCACGGAAGGCTCCTGGGCTAAATCTGAGGACTTTATTATGTAGGATTTGCGTGTGGTACTGTAGAAGGAAGATCTGTACTTAAGTTGGGTTCTGATGTGTGACCTATAGATTCTAAGCATGACCTTGCAGTCTGCATCCCAGTTCATTTTTTATATTACTTTTAGGAGTTTTAAATACTTTCGGCATTTTTGTAGCATATATTCTTTGTGTGCTTTAAATTCTAGTTTGTTGTCGAATATTATTCCTAAATACTTGGCTAGTTGAACCCCCTGGTATGTTTATTTCTTGATCGAGGTGATATATTCGTCTTCTGTAGAATTTTTTGCACACGGTTTTGTTTTTGAGAATTGGAAGCCATTTCCATTTATCCATTTCTTGATTTTAAGACAGTTTTGCATCTGTCTTTCAAGGGTAGGCATGTTTAGTGATGAGTATGTTATGGCAAAGTCATCTACATATAGGAATTTTTCAATTCCTGTGCTGATAGATTATAAATGCTGTTGATTTTGAGGATAAATAGTGTAATAAATAAAATACTGCCTTAAGGAACTCCAATTTCTTGTTTGTACATGTCTGAGCGGGCGTTTCCATGTCGAACTGTAAAGGTTCGGTGAGAAAGGAAGTTTTTAATGAATGCGGCCATGTTTCCTTTAATTCATGTTTTGTGGAAGTCTTTTACGATTCCGTATCGTATGCTTTTTCGAGATCAAAAAAAGATTGAAAGAACATGGTGGTTTTTAATTAGGCCATTGTGGATGTATGTTTCGAGCCAAATGTTTAGGGAAATTGTTTGACCATCAAATTTCACGGGAGATTTGCAGAAGAATTGTGAGGGATGTTTCTGGCAGGTGTTTCGGGAACTGATAGGGAATTTCATCTGGACAAGTTGCAGCGTTTTTCCCATTATTTATAGAGTTTTTTTTAGTTCTATGATAATGAAAGAAGAGTTATAGTTTTCCTTGTTTGATGTGAAGTTGAGTTTTTCTTTCTCAGCAATGTTTTTATATTTTTGAAATTTTGGGGAGTAATGGTTGGATGAGCAGTTTTTGGCTGAATTCTGGTGCTATTTGGTTGGCTATTTCTTTTTTATCGGTGGTTTTTCCTCCGTTTGGTGTGTTTAGATAGATTATAGTTGTTCGGAGTTTTCTCCCACTTATTTTCCCAATGATTTCCCATGTTTTGTTTATTGGAGTTTTGTTATCTAGTTTGGAGATGTAATTTCTCCCGGTTTCTTTTTATGGATTTTTTGATAGAATACCACGCTTTTGCTTGGGCTTGTTGGTATTTTCGAAGATTGATTCTTGTAGGGTTGTGTTGAAAAAGCTTGCGCATTTTCCCCCAGGTTTTTACTGCTTCTCTGCATTCGACATTGAACCAAGGGTTTGTTTTTTGGTGTAGTTTTTTGAAGGATTTACGGATTGTTTGTTTTGCTATTTTGAATCGTGTGAAGGCTTACATTCGGTCTGGTTTATTGAATATTACTTCATCAATAAGTGTTGAGTAGAGTTTATCAAATTTGATCCAATCAGCTTTGTGGATTTGCCATTTTGGGTTTGTTTCTTCTGGTGTAGAATTCTTTGATTTGAGAAATATTGGGGAGTGGTCGCTGCCACATTGATCATCGTGGGCACCCCAGTAAAAGTCCATGAACATCAAGGGTGAGCATAAACTTAGGTCAATATCTGATGTTGTTCCGTTGCCTGGATGTAGGTAAGTGTGGGTTTTATCATTCAGAATACATAGTTTGGGTGATTCCCGTATAGATTTGAGGATTTTTCCAGTTAGATTGGTGTCATTGCATCCCCACATTTTACTGTGAACATTAATGTCCCCCTTTAGTATGATGGAGGTAGGAGAGAAGAACAAGAGAGAGAGAGAAGAACAAGAAGAACGGGAGAGAGAGAAAAGAACAAGAAAAACGGGAGAGAGAGAAAAGAACAAGAAAAACGGGAGAGAAAGAAAAGAACAAGAAGAACGGCAGAGAGAATAACAAGAAGAATGGGAGAGAGAGAACAAGGAGAACGAGAGAGAGAGAGAGAGAACAAGAAAAACGAGAGAGAGAGAGAGAGAGAGAGAGAGAGAGAACAAGAAGAACGAGAGAGAGAAAGAGAAAGAACGAGAGAGAGAGAGAGAACAAGAGGACTGAAAGAGAGAGAGAGAACAAGAAGAATGAAAAAGGAAGAGAGGCTGGGAGAGAGAGAGAGAGAGGGGGGAGGGAGAGATAGGGAGAGTGAGACTCAGAGGCAGAGAGAGAGAGAGAGAGAGAGAGAGAGTTCATTACACGCAGAACTGGTCAAGCCCAGATGAACACTTTCCGCAAACAACTATGTCGTTCACGAAAATACTTGCCAGAAGCTGGTTGAAATATTACCACAACTTTTAATTAATAAGTCCCTGAATAGCACAGATTTTACTAATTCCATGATGTTCGGCATATTCAGTGTTAACAACAAGGTTACGATTTCCCGCGCTTAACAGATCCATTACTCAACATACAATAAAGCCTTGTTTTTTTGCAATATTTCAAGAAGTTACCTTTCTGTGGTAGATGACACGATTGTGACCCTTAAAAGCCGTGCATAAAGCCATTGCAACGTATACAAAAAAGAAACAGAGATCTCGTGTGCACCCCATCCTGATTTACTCCGCTCTTTGATCTTAACAGCTTTCCACTTATTTCAACCACGAGCCTCCATGAAAAGATCAAAGCGTTGCGATGTACTTCTCTATCCAACTCAGACCCTTTGTAATTTTGTTAACTATATAGTTAAAATCACCCAGAGTGGCGAAGTGGGAAACACCTTTCCCTAACATATTAGTTAAAAAGTTGACCGAATAGCATGACTGTAGTTTGAACTCGTTTAAGACGATGTCACATTCAACGTTAGACACTACACCTCAGGGACTAAACCAAATGAGATTGTGACGAAGTGAACTAACAAAATTCTTCCTAAAACATAAGCAACACCAAAGCAATGCCATTCTCAAATTTCCATAATAATCCATACCAACTTTATACGAAAGCATGGACTACTATCAACAGGTTATTGATTTCTTCCACGCTATGCCTAGTTTAATACTACTGCACGGATACACCACATGGACACTAACAAAACGAATAGAGAAAATACTCGGTAGGAACTATGCAAGAACGATACGTGTTGTTTTGAACAAAAAGGAGTTGTTCGGCTGCTTGAAATACGGGCCACTGCTTGAGAAGAAAGAATGAACTCATGATATATATTCTTCTATCTACACATGTAAGCGCCAGTGTTAGCCGGCAAGCAAGAACTTACATCAGCTCTGGGAAGACACTGAAAGTATTTTGGAGGACTTGAAGGGAGCGATGAATGATTGAGACGGATGGTGAGAGAAGGATTTCTGTGCTGTCAGCGCGATTTTAGATTATATATATCGACATGATGCATTGACCTAATGAGTGTAGTGTTTGCCAATGGTCCAGGAGACCAGGGTTCAGTTCCAGGTCGAGTAATACCAAAGACCCAAAAATAGTACTTGATGCCGCCTTGCTTAGCACTCAGCATTATGAGGTGCGGATTAAAGGAAAAGTGAAGCAATCATAGGAAAGTAATAGCACCTTCCCCTAAACCTTTGTGTAGTAGCTATTGAAAAGGGAGCTTTTGGGTCACTCTGGACTAAGGTCGCCGACAGCATATACATACATACATACACACACACTGAACGAGGCTATTTGCACTCCATTTGAGAAAGGTAGGAATCCAAATATTCTCCCTCTATGTATGAAAGAATTGTAGGGCAGACTGGGATCGTTAACTTTGGTATGGCAAACAGTCGAGGAGAAGGAACATAGAAGAAAAACCGTTTCAGCCCAATTAAAATTACCTTGTGTCAGATCTTGCTCGTACGGTTGGGTTGGGTCAACGCGTGTCTATACATTGTATGCATGTGCACAAATCATTGGTATATAGTGTGTGTGTGTGTGTGTATATAACATTATATACCAACGAAATATACATAGAAACATACATAGATACCATATACCAACGATATATACATTGATACACACATACATACCATGTACCTTCGTATATAACATATCACGTAATATGTCCCAGGCCTGCCATGTTGATGGCGCCAAAAATTTTAAAAATCCACGTAATTTTTGAGTACTAATCTTTAAATGGCACATGTCAAAATTTGAGCTCAGTTTACAAATTACAGTTATTAAAGTGAAGCTACTGTTGCAAATTTTCGAAACAATGGAAAAATCTGAATTTCGTGAGTTGCTTTCTGATGGGGAGAAAAAGTACTGTTCAAGCAAAGGAATGGTTTGATAAGTGTTATAGGACTTCTCCATCAGAAACAACAATTAAGGGCTGGTGTGCTGACTTTAAACGCGGTTGTATATACACAAATGATGTTGAATGCTCAGGACGCCAAAATTCGGCAGTTATCCCGGAAAACGCTAAAAAACTCCACAAACTCCTTTTGGCCGATCGTAAATTGAAGTTGCGTGAGATAGCAAAGGAGTAGAAGATATCAGAAGGCAGTGTATTCACCATTTTGCATCAACATTGCCAATGAGAAAGCTGCGTTCAGAGTGGATGCTGCGTTTGCTCACACGCGATCAAAAACACGTTGACGATTCAGAACGTTGTTAGTAACTGTCCAACTCAACAAAAAGGACTTTTTGCGTATGAAACATGGACCCACCCATACACTCCGAATACAAATCGGCAGTCAGCTAAGACGACTGGTTCAATGTCCGATGGTGGAGATCGCGGTATACACTGCTGATGAGACCTGATAAGGTCGAAAGAGCTGTCCAGTATTTCTGTATGTTGTTCGTCGGATTTTCTGGTCATGGTAATTTAATTCACAATATATAAATTTATATACACACAAAAATCTATTGAACCCAGATCTCCCGGACCATTAGCAAACACTCTAACACTAGACCAATGAGCCAGTTATCAATATATATATATATATATATATATATATATATATATATATATATATATATATATATATATATATATATATATATATATATATATATATACTCTCAGACAAAAATATATACATATGTATTTACTTATACACAAACATAAATGCATGTACACACACACACATACATACACACACACACACACACACACACACGCACACATATATGTATATATATCTCCACATATACTCACATGTGATCCTCTGGAAAGTTTGAGAGAAATATTGGACAGACAAGAAGCTACATCAACAGGACAACTGACACAGAATGCCCTCTGGGTGATTGTAGCGGGAAAGAGGAGAATGTATCACCTGTCTGACCGATTTTTAAAGGAAACGACCTTGAACTGGACCTGGCTACAATGTGTGAAGACGGCAGAAGATATAAATGTTTGCGAGGTTTACGTATCCGTATGGCATTCTGGAGAAAACAACTTAATTCTCTTATCGGAGAATTTAAATCAAATGATGGGGTTATAAATCTGGGTGACACCCACTACGTTTGGGACCCATTTGTTGAGCGACAGCGCGCCAAAGAAATTCTAAGCAAGTCAAGAATCCAGTGGCCCAAAGGCAACTGTAGGCTATTTGGACAAAGAGTCCCATAAGACAACGGATCGTTTTCTTTTTTTTTTTTCTTTTGAATTATATATGACGGTAAAGAAAAAGAAAGTAAAAACGACCAAATCGACGAAAATGTGCGCAACACTTCGACCTAACATGCGCAAGTGAAATTTGCACGTTATATGAATGATCGCTAATATCTTTTATGATCACATCTGAAAGCAAACGCATTTAACAAGAGGAACTTCCGATCTGTTTGTCTTCCTACCCTGTCCGTGGGCAAAAGCTGCTGGTAGCGCCAGTGCAACCTTCACCACCAAAACGGTGGTATCACTGATGAGGACAGGGTATCATGTATTTTCAATCGTTGTATGATAAAATGTTTTTAAAAATTAACACCCACACCCATATATATATATATATATATATACACAGTTTTGAATTTAAAGCTTTCCTTCTCCTTGACCGGTTGCCATTTCAGTGTTAAAGAGCCCAGTTTTCCCTACTATTTGCTGGAGGAAGGATAGTTAGATATATACCTTTCCCAATGGTATTAGCGCTAAGTGAAATGCAAACACCCTCATTAAGTATACGTACACACACAATATAGCGGTATACACACACACACACACACACACATATATATATATATATATATATATATATATATATATATATATATATATATTGTCATCCACAGACAGACTGTTTCGTTGTATCACAAATTTTCAGTGTGGCTAGAAGCGTTGGACACTTAAAATTGGGATCGAAACCAACCTAACTTTACGTTAGACTTAGTATTATACTGATACACACACTATATATGCACAGAATATGTATTTATACATATAAACATACTATCTCTCTCTCTGTATCTGTGTATATATATACACACATACACATTCACTATATACATATGTGAACACACATACCTACACAAAATATCAATATATACTCACAGTATATATATATATATATATATATATACGCACAGAGAAAAACATTTTGTGTGATCAAGGTTCCGTAATTCCCAATGCGCCTGTAGCAGCTGGCGTAGTCGACTAAAAAGTGATCGTGTCTTCCTATGTTCTATTTCAGGCAATTTGACGCAGTTCTCTTGACAGATTGGGAATTGGTGACCTTTGAGGAACTTTTTTTTATTTGACCAATTGACCTGAACAAGTCAATAACTGTAAAATTAGGTTTGGCTTGTCATGTTCTATGATTAAATTATAACTTTAATCAAAAGCCTCAGAAGCGTGTTTGATTATTATTTTGATGAACGTATCTTATTTAAATACGTTTTCATGACCATTGGGAAATTTTCAATGTAGACAGCAGATTTAATGAAACACCTTCAAAATGGTGAGAGAACATTAACCAAGACAAAGTTGTAGTTTCCAATCATCGGCGCTTACCCTCGTTCCTGTTGCAACAATTTTCATTATGAGCGTTATAATATTTATATTTTAATTTTCACCATCAATAGTATGATTATTTACACACAGATCGGCATATACGGGATCTAGAAGAAGGAAACTTATGGATTTAAAAATGCAGGTGTCAGTAGCTGCGAGTGGATGAAAGCTGTTTTAGATCAGGAGCAACCACACCAATTTAATCACCATCATGACGTAGAATGCTGATCATCGTGCATTTTCAATTGAAACTTACTAAAACGAATGATGGCTATCATTGCAACACAATATGGTCTGCTCACACTTCTGATTTTTCCGTAGCAAAATTTCATCCGAGATATCTGAAGGCTTAAACCTGGCAGATTTTATTACCGTATATACTCGTATAAGTCAAACCCTGGCTGAATGATTAGAGAAAATACACCTCGTTCCTAAAGTGAACAGAACGCAGGTGTTCTCGTCGAAAATACTGCGAACGTTGAGTGAGTGGCATGCTAGAAGGTTGCGTGTCCACTTGCGTTGTGTCGGCAGCAGGCTGGAAGACCGCGAGAATTTGTGTGGGTAACATGCCAGAAAGAGTCGTGGCCACTTATATTGCGTGAGTGTAGATGTTATATTACCAAAAAGATTTCGATCCAAAAGAGAAGGGGTTAATAGAAGATCCGCCTCCCCGTCGACCCCCCCACATACGTGCAGCTCAAACGTCTTCGATCCTCTTTTATTTTATCCCTACGTTCATAGAATTAAAAAAACATCTATTTTTTATTTGAGTATTTTCTTTTAAATCCAACTTTTTACCTCATAAAAATCAGAGATCATTCCCTATTCAGTTTTGCATAAGTACAGTTTATCCAAAACATTTCTATTTCAAGGTATACAGTTTAGTCCAACAATTCTAATTCAATCAATTCGGTTTAGTATAAGTATAGCTTTTATTTACGCAGACATGTCAAAACAGTTCTATTTCAAACAATTCTGTTTAGCATAAAAACATTTCCATTCCAAGCAATTCAGTTTAGCCTAAGTACGTAGTTGATATGTCAAAACAGTTCTATTTCGAGAAATTCAGTTTAGCTCAAGTACGCTGTTTAGGTCTATTTGACACATAGATAGGACCCTATCAGGTGCTACCACTTCAGGCTAGAGTGGACCTGGGAGCGATGGAAATGAAGAGGTACTTCGCATTCCCCAATACGCCAACATTACTGGAACCTCACTATTAGATTGTTTAGTGTCATAATCAGGACACTCGTTGGAGGGGGTCTTATCCCTCCGCAAAGATGCAGTCGGTGTATTCTACAGCCCCAGCGGACTGGACCATTCAGGACACTCGTTGGAAGAGTTTTACTTCTCTGTAGAGATGCAGTCAGTGTATTTTACAGCCGCTCCGAGTGGGCAAATATACGGTGGTGATGATGTCACTGCAATAACAGAGATAATGACAAGGCTCGTGCTGTAGAACTTGAGTAGTGGGTCTCCTAGAATGAGGAGAAGTACAAACCTGAGAGATCATTCTGCCAGATGCAATATGTCTATGATCTAAGTAAAGTATCTGTGCTCAGGGGAACCTAAAATTTGCGTATCAATGAAATTATTTCAACATCAGCAACTTCAATTTGAGCGAATTTGGAAGAAAGAACAACTCAACCGGCTTAGCTGTGTATTTGTATTTTCGATCAGGTGATAGAGTCACATCCAGACTGATGAAGTTGCATATATACAAAGAATTACTTCGGAATAGAGCGCACCTGACGGATTATCAACTCTAAGCTGATATCAGATGCATTTTCTGACATTCAAAGAAAAATATTTAGTCGAAACAAGCGAAAGCTATGAAGGCGTTTAGAGGGTGTTGCAAAAATGTTGATATCATTTGAGATGTACGAGATGTGCCATAAAATCCAACTGACTCTATATATATATATATATATATATATAAAGTAGACAGTCGAATTTTATAGCGCATCAACGATCACAGATCATCCCCACACATACAAAATGACCCAGGAGGACGACTAATAAACTTTATAGGAGATCAACTGTTATACATTAATTGGGGGAAGTGAAGTACACCCACAAAAAACATTGAGAATACTCTTGTTAAAGGGGGAAAAAATCTGCAGAAAAAATTCATCACGGAATTAAAAAAAAAACTATCAAAGAGATGTTTTAGAAGAATCGATATCATTTCATCTTCTTATAACGTGACCAATTCTCCTTCAAAATATCTCAAATTTTAACAACATGGGTCGAAACAACTCTGTTTAAAAGCCTCACCTCCAGTGAATACATCGATGTTTATACATAGAAAAAAATATTTTTTAAAGTTATTTTACTCCTACACGGGTTTCAGGCGTCTATGCACCATCTTCAGGAAGTCTTTAATGATTTCTGGCGGTGTCACTTTTGATTTATAGTGTGCCGACCGTTTTGATAGTTATATATATATATATACATATATATATATATATATATATATATATATATATATAGTCCGTTAAATTTTATGGCTCATCAGCTGTTTTATATGCTTCTGCAAACCTGCTCGATGCAAATATCGACCACCTTAAAATATTTGATTATTTTGTGACACTTTTGGCTTTATTTTTCTGCATAAAGTCCCTTTTTTTCTACTCTGTATATCCCACAGTATCAATAAAGCTGTTCCTAACCACTCGGAATAACATAAAACTCGCTGTTAAAAATGTTAAATAACAAGGAATATTTTTAAGAAAGTCACCGTTTCATTTATTTTTCATTTGTTTTTGTAAATACAGCTTCAGTCTATACGTTTTAATCCCACGTAGAATATTTAGTTCATAAAGACGAAGTCAACAGTTAAGAATCAGTTCCTTATCATGACTCACCTGACCCATGTCGCTGAATGATATCCCTTGCTACTGACCTCTGACCGTACAAACGCCGAAAACTTATTACGGTCTAAAAGAAAAGAAAACAAAACAAAACAAAACAAAACAAAAAAAAAACAAAAACAAAAACAACTCACTTTCATCCCCATTGAGTAATTCTTTTCCTATTTCTCCTCTATGAAAGTCTGTCGACATCTTCAGTCGTTTAGCTATCCTTTTGATACTACAATACACAAACAGCCCTGTACGTACGTGCGCCACCTATGCTAACACAGACGCATACCGAAACGCTCGCATTCACCCACACTACACCAATGGGCATCGACAAACATCAAGTCACGTTTTCAGCACAGTTCATTGACACTTTCTCACCATTCGTCCCAATGATCTGTATCTCATGGGGGGGGTTCTCGACTGCATCCAGTGTCCGAACAGAACTGACATCAGTTTTGCTGGTCGGCTAATACCGGTTGCATTGATACGTCGGAGTTCATTTGAAAACATCGCCTGTTGTGGTTGATTGGGTTGGATTTTATGGCATATCACCCATTGTGGTTGGTTTGTGTTTTATGGCATATTAACCTTTCGCTTATTTACGGCCAAATCCAGTTCATACATATCTATTAAATATGTATGATTTGTTAACACATTTTGTTCCTAACATTTTTAAACGAACCTGAGCTCATATTTTTGGCACACATTTAAATGGTTCCAAGTATTGCTACGTTACAAACAATTCAACATCAGTCATTTGTTTGCTCATATTCATATGTATATTCATATATGATTAGTGAATAATTTGAAGGTAATTTGATTTTAAAATGAGACCTTATTTGTTTGCACACTAGTTTTGAGATTACTACTCCAAAGTTATTTCAATTATTGCTTACACTGATAATTCTGTTCAATATTAACCATTTCTTTAAACCCAGTGAAGTGGTTACAAGTATTGCTATGCATCAATAACAATTCAATTTAACATCAGTCATTTGTTCACACAGTTAAATGGTAAAAGAGTTCTATTTCAAACAATTCAATTTAACGTTACTTTTTTTTTGCCCACCGTTTAAGTGACAAACAGTTCTATTTGATACACAGCTAAGAGCCTATCAGATGATACAACTCTGGGTCAGAGTGAACCTGGGAGCGATGCCAATGAAGGGGTAATTACTGTTCCTCAAAACTCTAAAACTGAAGCATCACCATCAGAATGTTTAGTAGCATATCCATGACGCAGTCTGTGTATTCTAAATCCCGACTGGGTTGTCAACAATAGTGGTTTATTTAATGTTATATATATATATATATATATATATAATGCGTTTGTTTTTACTAACCCCTCTGTACGAGTACAGTCCAACATGGAATCTAGTTTTTATGCGGAGTTTAACGGGTTTGAAGTTAGAGTTTTCCTTCTCCTAGACTGGTTGCCATGCCAAGATTAAGAATCCCAGTCTTCCCAATTATTTACTGAGAGTTGAACAAAAAATAGTTGGATTCAGACTTTTCCTAAGAGTATTAGCGCTATATGAAATGCAAATATTCTCGTCTAGGATTTGAACTCGTGTCGCCGAATCCATTTCCTACTACGATATCCATTACTCCACGATCGCCTCCAAAAGTTTCTCATGAAGTAGATGATAGTCCCTGTTCTTAGAATGTAAATTCATCCTAGTACAACTTATCAATGTAAAGATCACAATTAGTCTTCAAGCTTTAGCTGAGATTGTCCCTCAATTCTTGTGACCAACAAGTAAAACAAATTGAACTTCCCCACGCTTTACAAATCTTCGCATCACTGACTCTTTCGTTCTTCTATATTTATATTTCAAAATTTCTCCATCCTTATGGTGCCAATATACTTTGAACTTTATGCTAAACTTTACAAAGCTGAATATGAATAGGTTCTTCGCGTGGTTCAATAATGAGTTCGATTCTCAGTGTGTCCCCCATACAACTTGTCTTATGCCAAACTACACTAAGCTTAACATATGACTAGATTAATGTTGCGTAGTAATGAGTTTGATTATGAGTGCTCCATACTTCTAGCCTTGTGCAAAACTGCACTAAGCTTAATATATAACTAGGTTAATTTCACGTTCTAAAGAGTTCGATTCAAACTCGGTACTCCATACTTCAGGCCTTTTGCCAAACTAAGCTTAGAAAACAATTTACTATACTTTTTATCAGTCATCTCTATCAACCCAAATACTTTTCTTTGTGTTTCATCTTAAGCACTCATTCCTTTCTAAGTTTTTTCTCAGCAGATCTTCCTTTCATTTTTTCCCTTTCGTACTTCCCCTGTGACTGTCGAGACAGCGCTATTACTTGCCTCGTTGAAAGTTATTTGGCCGAGTTTGCTTATTTGGATTCGCAGATGACATTAAAACCTCATCTAAGCGAAAGTGTTCTATATACTTCGGAAACCTATTTTAAATAGATCTGAGAGGGTCCTGGTTTAAACACTAAATTGCATCAGAATGGGTACTCCACATACCCCAGATTTCCAGAACTGGAACCTTACCATCAGATGTTGTCAAGGCATTCTAAGTCTCTCCGTCTGGGAGAAATCAATAAGACGACATACTCAGTGTAAGTACGCAATAGTTATCTTGCTTAAGTAATCAATTATCGCTGTCAGAGTGAATGGATTCCCAACAATCATGTGGCCAATTAGAATAGAAATTAGCTTTATTCTCTAAGAGCATTCTAGTTGTATTGCACTGACAAAACTTTCACTAAAACGTACCGTTACTGTCTAGTCTTGTTTACACATGGACCATTGGTTGATTACATTATAGATTTGTCATCTGCTGCAATGAAAAACAAAACTCAGATCGATGAAAAAAATATAACCTTGAGCCAGACATTTAGAAAATGAAATCCTTTTAGCATCGTAATTTTAACAATATGCCAACCCGTATAGGGTTATTGTATGCCTAGAAGTTAAGGAATCGCTTTCATTCTATGTTAATATTTGCACGTTGTGTGTAATTGAAGTTTTTATGCATGGGCCTATGAAATACGAATAAACCCTAAACATATATGTTTGACCCTGATTACAACTAATAATGATCCTAAATGTAATGACAATGGATATTCTACATTCCCAGTTCTCCAGAACCTGAGCTTCACCATCTGATCCAGTTCGTGTCATACTCAGGATCCCATTATTTTGAGTGTGTAGAACCTTTCCACTGAGTGTTTGGTTTGGTTTTAGAGCATATCAACCATTGTAGGTTATTTAATGCCAAATCCTTTTAATATACATATAAGATTACTATTTTAAATGAACCTGAGCTTATTTTTTTTCACACAAATAAATAAGTAAAAAGTTGGTGGCCTTAGTTGAGGGTGACCTGAAGGCTCCCTTCACAATAGCTACTACACCGAAGTGTAGAGGAGGGCGCTACTCCACTCCCTGGATTGCTTCACTTTACCTTTGATCCTTACTGAGTGCTAAGCAAGGCAGCATCAAGTACCATTTTTTTTAGTTTTTGGTTTGACTCGACCTGGGATTGAACCCCGGTCTCCCAGTCCATTGGTGAACACACTACACATTAAATAAGTGACCAGTATAGATAGATGGTTTCACTTATTTGTACCAAATAAGAATATACAGTCAAATGTAAAAAAAAAAAAAAAAACTATTTCAAACAATTCAGTTAGCTTGTCAAAGTGAAATGGTTCCAAGTATTGAAATGTATAACTATCAATTCAATTAAACATCAATCATTTGTTTTCACTGGTAAATGTAAAAACAGTTCTATTTCAAACAACTCTGTTTAGCATAAGTTTAGAATTTAAATGCCAAACATTTCTACTTGACCGATTTATGGGACCATTTTAGCGTGGACCTGAGAGTGATGGCAATAAAGGGGTACTCCACGTTCCCCAAAGCCCAGCATTACTGAAGCCTCGCCATCAGTGTCACTCTTTAAGGGATACCTCAGCGTATTCTAAATCCTACCGACTAGGCTTACTATAATTTCATCATACGTTGATTCTCATTAGAATTATAATCCATTTGGCATTATCTGTGTTTAATTCATGCACCAACACTTGGAAAATTCCCGTCAAAAACGCGACGCTTCCTACGTCAAGACACTTTGTATTCGAATAGAAATATATGGCTATATACTTGCGCACTCGTATATCCATCAATGCCGTAAGAATAAACGAAACAATAAATACAATGTCAACAATAGAATAACAGAACCCTTATATCCACCAATACCCACCCATACGTGTGTACACGTTGGCACACGTTGAAGCAAATAGGGTCTTCGAAAAAAAAAATAGACGTCATTTCATGAATAATAGTAATAAATTACCTAAGAACTAAGAAATGGCAGGACATTTGCATAAAGACAAATTAAAAGCAAAGAAAAAATATCAATAGATATTAGGATTTTATTGCTTCATACACGTCTTATAACATAAAAAGGTCAGCAGACGACAATAGTTTCATCATGGTGGAAAAGGAGCTACTATTTGCATTATTTATAGAATCTAAAATCAATTTACAACCATTTGAATAAAAACAATAAAATACAAATCATTTCTACTTAATAATACTAATTGTCTTATAGCATAAACATTTTTGCTATCTCCATGAACTAAAATAAACTTTATTTTTCTTAAATGAATTAAACAGTCCTTTTTCTATTTTTTTACTTGTATTTCTTGAATCTTTTGTCGCTTTTCATTATTATCAATCAAGCTGTTTGTTCTCGATTGAAATAAGGAAGAATAGGATTGATTTTAATGTCATGCTAAAACAATTTGTATTATCTTATACCGAGAGGTTAGAGAATTGTGTTTATGGCACATTTATGCTTTGTTAACAACTAACACACGGAGACTATCCTTTCCTTTAACATATTCGTTGCGTTCATTATAAAAGCTTAAATGTAAACGTCACTCAGGAAGAAAACGGCTCACCATACCAAGATTTAACAAAAAAATATTTAAAATTATCTAAGAAAAGAAAGCAATTTCTTATTCCTTTAGAATCAATTTGGAGATCTTCGGTTGTGTTTAATGTCACTAGTAACATCCTCCAACAATGAAGTGGCAATTTGAGTATTTAATCCCTTCTCAAATGGAAATATATCCTGAATCACCGTTACAACGGAAACCCAAGGTGTTTTTTTTACTTTAATGTCTTCGAAACTATTGTTATAAAGCTGTAACAAAAGACGAACAAAGTTGATTGCTTTACTTAAGCTTTATTCAATATAACTTAACTGCAGTCCAATTAAGGTGAAGATTCTTAAGTATTTTTAGTAATCTGATCCAGGAGAGGATACAACTATGTTTGACTTTATCACAGAAACAACATGGCACTTTAAATTAGGAATAATCCATTGGAAGTTTCATTTACTGGAGATAAAGCTAATCTATCACATCCTTTGACCAACACGAATGTACTAATCCTTTTTGATTTTGAAGAAGCCACTTCCCTAACGCGCAGGATAAAATCATAACACTTACCGGCTCGGCTGGCAGACAAAAATATGTCACTTCTGGGCTGGCAGTAAATCACTACCCGGGGAATGGACTAGACAACCTACGCATCGTGGAACGCCCTGATGCGCATATAATCTTCCCTTCCTCACACACAAGTTATATTTGCCTCGATGCGTAATTCGACACGTGTGAACAGCATTCAAGTGCAAGTACAATATACAACAGATCATCGATAGAATTGACCCTTTGATGATATTCAATTATTGCATTCTAAAACCAATAATTCAATTCAATATTAATCATTTGTTTGTACAAAGTGATGTGATTATAAATATTGTTATTAAACATTAATTATTCTATTCAACACCATTCATTTACATACAGTCAAATGGTTCCAAGCATTGCAATGTTATACCAATAACTTCGACAGTTTCAAGTATTGCTATTCAACACTAATTATTCTATTTTACACTATTTATTCATTTGCACACAGTTAGATGGTTCCAAGTATTGCTATGAATTACCAATAATCAAATTTAGACATAAAGTTTCAAGTATTGCTATTTAACACTAATAATTCTAATATTACTCATTCATCTAAATCCAGTTAAATGGTTCCAATTATTATGTATCCGCAGTAATTCAATTAAACATTCGTTTACACATTTAAATGATAAAACAGTTCTTTTTTTTTTTTTAGAAGCCAGCAATAAAAGTCAAGCGAGGTAATTGCTTAACTTAAACTTTATTCAATATAACCTAACTCTGGTCCAATTAAAGTGAAGATTCTTTAGTATTATAGTCATCTAATCCAGGTGAGGAGACAACTATATTTGACTTCACTCGGGCTTTATTTTCATTATCTCTTCCTTTTTTATCGTAAAAATATTCATTAAATTGCTTCAGATGTATTTTTTATTTTCGTGACATTTTATTTAGATATGACTTTAGTCTTAAACTTGTTGGTCAAAATATAAAAGAGAAAGAAAAAAATTCAGGCTGGTTGTTTGGTTGGGTTTTATGGCATATCAACCTTTGTAGGTTATTTAACGCCAAATTCTCTTTATATGTATATACGTTCAACCTAAGAATTCTAAACGAATACTTAGTAGGCTACATTTTTTATAAGCTGGATTTCATTTGTTTGCACACGATTAACCGGTTTCAATTCGTCATATTTTTTTATACAACCCCATCTCTCGTAAGAAGGACAGAACGTCATCTATTTTAACGTTGTCGAACAGATCGATTAAACTATTCACCGTGAAAAATCGCTTTCTAGTGCGAGCGAAAGTTCTACATTCTATGAGAATGTGTTTAATGGTGCAAGGCGTCTGACAGGTCAAACACTGTTATTGTGGTTCCAGTTTCTTAAAAATTCAGAGAGAAAATGATCAAAAAAAAAAAAAAACGATTAAAAAAAAGATCAATGTTGATCAATGTTGAAGCAGCTCAATATAAGAAATTCTTCTACAAAAATGGAACTAGAGCGTATAAGAAGAAAGAATAACAGCCAAAAAGGTAGATAAACTTAGTAGGATAAGAACTGATAGAAAAATCTCAGAATTTGCTGGTAAGGATATTTATCCGATTTCTAACCAAATCAGATTTGACATCAATTCATTTTAATGGCCCAATCGGCTGGGGCTGTAAAATACACCGACTGCATCTCAACCAACGAGTGTCCTGGATATGACACTAAGTAATCTGATGGTGAGGCTCCAGTAATCCTGGAGCTTTGAGGAATGCCGAGTACACCTTTGTCAACATTCCCAGGCTCACTCTGGCCCGCAGTGGTAGCACCTGATAGGGTCCTCTCTTTGGATCAGATAGAAGTGTTTGACATTTAAATTGTGTGCTTGTGCTAAACTTGATTGTTTGAAATAGAACTGTTTGACCACTTTACTGTGTGTAAAAAAATGACTGATGTTTAATTGAATTGTTAGTGATACATAGCAATACTTGAAAACATTAAACTGTGTGCAAGTAAATGATTTATAGGAAAAAGAATTATTCGCATTAGATAGAAATAAGTGAAACTATTTAGCTGTGTGCAAAAAAATGAGCTCAGGCTCTTTTAAAATGTTATCTACAAAATGTTTTTAGAAATCATATTTACGAGGGGCATACGATAAGTTTCCAGACTTTTTTCGTATGGGAACTTTTATTTATAGTACACTCATGAAACTCTAGTTCCCTTCGAAGTAATCTCCTCCGGCTGAAATGCAATTGTTGTACCGTTCCAACAACTTCTGGAAGGCCCCATGGAAGTCCTCTTGTGTGAGCCTGTCAATAACTTTCGTCACAGCCCCTTTCATCTCCTCAATTGTCTCATAACGACAGCCTCTGAGCTTAGGGAATAACTAAAAGCCACAGGGAGCAAGGTGTGGACATAAGGGAGGCTGAGGAACAGTGTTGATGCCCATCTTGGTCAAATAGTCTGTGACAAGGATGGAGTTGTGGACTGGTGTATTGTCCTGGTGGAAATGCCACTGACCCGATTTGAAGAGTGCTGGCCTCTTCCGACGGAATCCCTTCCTGAACTCCCTTAAAACCTCAACATAGTAACCCTAACCTTAAGCCTTTGGCCAATCCCACACTGCTGTATTGACTTCCTTACTCCTCCCACACCTCTCATCCCTATCATCCCTCACAGACTCCCTGTCTTCCTTGAATCTCTTATGCCACTCAAAAACTGATGCTCGATTCACGCAAGATGGTCGGAAAGCAGTCTGAAGCATTCCATACGTTCCTGTGGCATTTTTTTTCCAAGTTTAAAACAGCATTTTATTGCATATCGTTCTTCTAAAGTGACAGATTGCATTTTTGAAATTCACCAGCTTTGATAATCAAGCTTTAGTAGGGTGTATTCCAATTGCTGCTGTAGCGGTTCATTCGAACCTGAAATCATAAAAATTAATTAGTCATCTCATAAGATGTATAGCAATAACATAGCGAATTTTTAAGAGTCTACAACAATTTTAAGTGCCCATACGAAAAAAGTCTGGAAACTTATCGTATGCACCTCGTAATAGGTATAAAGAGGATTTGGCATTAAACAATGGTTGACATGTCAAAATTGAATTCATTCGTATTCTACAGAGAAAGCACGAACGAATGGAAACTCATGCACAGCCATAACCGGTATCAAGTAACCAACTTAGCCCTACAAGAAAGGAATTGTCTGGGCGGGAAAGCCCCTTAGAACCAAGTGAATATTCTTGTCTGACCAACTTAACATGACTACTCCTCTAAGACACGGCAGAGGCGAAAACAGCCAAAGTCATCATGGAAGAAATTCAGAAAGGTCTTTCGTCAGCAGTCGATTCAAACTGGCTGATTATGATGAGTTTAAATAGCTGATATAAAATGTTTATTTAAAAAAAAAAAATAAAGCACCAGACCCCACCTAAAAAAACGACAAAGAAAAAGGTCAACAAAGAGTAAAGAATCTTGTTTATAGTATTTTTTAGTCTCTTTATTTCGATATATGTCAGAAGATACCTGGATAATGATTTTTGACGCGAAAAATGAAATCTTATAGAGTTCAAATTTCGGTCGAGATTGTTAATGCACTGATACCTTTCTGTAGGAGGGGAACAGTCCATATCGTCCCTCACCCCTCACTCACAAGCAATCAAATAGGTGGGTTGACAAGGTTTCTGGAGTGTCATAGTCGTCTCGAAGAAAATTAACGCAGAGGAAGAGACGGGGACAAGATGAAAGGAAAATCAGACACGTGGTCACAGAAAAAATCCTACTCATTATTGTCAATGTTACGTCTTCCATTTGGTGTCTAAAACAGAATGTTGTTAAATGATATTTTTCTTTGACAGAAATTAAAGCAACAGAGGTCCTAACTTACTTTAGACGAGGTTTTTTTTTTTGTTGTTCTCCTTCCCATCAGATGATTAGACATCACTTACATAGAAGTCGTCGGTGACTACGCTACATTATCACTAGAAAACTGTATCCGGCTTTTCTCATCGTTGCCAACTGACTTAAATGCTGTTCAACGTATTAGCTTTCGTCATTTTCTGCTCTAACAAATTCAATATTTTTGCTGTAAGGAAAACTTTCATTTTTAACAATTGAACTTGACTTTTTATTAAAATTTTCTTTTAATCCCGACATTCAATACGTAGATTGTGCATTTGAAAAAGATAATATTGTCAGTCATCAGAATAAAGAAAACGTTTCCGATCGACAATAACTTCTATATGTAAACTGAAACCACAGAAAGTCGACAGGTTTCATTACTACAAACTATTTTCCGATATTATATTTCAAGTAAATAAATTACTCAGATAAAAGCTACTGAAAAGATTTGTCATTTAGAATTTCAAACAAATTTTCATAAAAGAAAAATCTCAGTACTTCAACTTTCTTCGACGCTAGATTGCACAGATTTTACTTAGATAGAAAAATAATTTAGATATATTGTTAATAATTTCGACATCATAAAATATTAAGAATTTGCAAATAAATGATGATATTTATAGACTGTCACGGCATCAACAATATTAACATGATATCTGCTCCCGTCAATTTGATTCATGTATATTCGAATTTTTATTATAGGCAGATTTTATCAAATCAAAACTTGGTCTTTGTCATTTCGATAGAATAACAATGCAACGTGCAGTTCTAATTCAGCTAATTCAGTTTAGTATAAGTACAGATTTTGTTTACACACAGTTAAATGTCAAAACTTCTATATTTAACAATTCCGTTTAGTGTAATTAGAGTTTCAATATCAAAAACAGTTACATTTCAAATAATTCAGTTTAGCATAAGCACGCAGTTTAAAAGTAAGTACAGTTTAATTGTCAAAAACATTTCTATTTCAAGCTATTCAGATGAGTCAAACAGTTCTAATTCAAACAATCCAGTTTAGCATAAGCATGCAGTTAGTTCTATTTAACCCATAGATAGGGCCCTAGGAGCAATGGCAATGAAGTGGTGCTTTGCATTCCCCAAAGTTTCAGTATTACTGGAACCTCACCATCAGATTGTTTAGTGTCATATCCAGGACGTTTGGTCTCTATCTTGGCCTTTTGGGAAAAGTCACGTTATATATATATATATATATATATATATATATATATATATATATATATATATATATTTTAGATAGTTACACTATTTTGAAGTTGACAATTTAATCGAAAAAAGATTCAGCGTAAAATTTGTGCGTCCAAATGAATCATGAAAATTGTGGTTACATTTTTCAGATGGCTTTCTTTCTCTTTGGTTTCCAAAACTGTCTAATTTTTTAGGACTAAAAGATTTTTTTTAATGACATATCAACCTTCGAATGTTACTTAATGCCAAAGACATCCTTACAGAAGAACAGCAATGGTACGATAAAGAAGTTCATACATTTCACGAAGGGTCCGAAAGGGAACATGATGGCGCGACTGGAGTTCGAACTCGTTCGCTTCGAGGCTACAGTCCATGGGGACTCCCCACACTCTGGTCAAAGAAAGTTTTTTTTTTTTGTTTTCGTATTTCAATAAAATCTTCTTTTTTTTTATAACCAGACCAGGTAACAACCGTCAAAAATGCCTAAATTTGATATTAAAAAATAAATGAATTAATTAATAAATACCGATATATAATCTACGTATCAGCAAATTCCGAAAACGGTCAGGTACAGCATTAGGTGTTTATATTTCTAAGACAACAACCTACGTTCGACCTCTTTAAAGTAATTTTATTTGAAAACATCCGTATTCAAAATTTGATTCCCTGTTTTATCAATACCATTTATGTTATTTCAAGGCAACTATTAAAATATGATCATAAATTTAAAAAAAATTGTTTCGCTCAAAGTTCCTGTGTTTTGGTCTATATTACACGTTAAAAGCGAGGTGCGTAGTAAATATTTCCAATCAAACTGGTGCTTCCTTTTCCATTATTTTGCGCTTTTATGTATGTCAAAAGCCCAATAAATATTACATTCTTTCCAACATTGAACTATTTAGAGGTCATAAACGGATTACTGGTGAAAATATGGCCCACAAACATGAGCCCATTGTATGGTTTATTGTACAGATAAATCTAAATGTCCGTGAAACGTGCGATTTAGACAACCGGGGGATTTGTTTCATTTTTAGCTTTTTAGTTCTGGTATATATTAATTAAAGATACAATTACCCTCATGATTTCCTTTCTTGTTCTGTTTTGTTTTGTTTTTAGTAAACTATTTTTCTATTCTAATAAAATTTTACCTTAAATCTGATTGCAAAAAAGTAACATCCCCTTAAATATGCAATATCGGGGGTTAACCCCCTATAAAAAAAACCCTAAAAACATGTTCTGTATATCTAGAAATATGAGCTTGCTGAAGTTAAACACACTCCTTACATATATAATTACACAAACCAGGACCTATATAATTCAATTCTGCCTCGGCTATTAGGAAACAAATTATACAAAATAGAAAATAAAAATTGTTTTTATTGCTTATATTTTGTCGACAAGTATAAATATCAGGAACATGATAGGAATAATTCCATTGTTTGAAGCAAAAATCCAAGTCAAACTGCGTGTATTTATTTCATATAGTTTGATATTTCCATGTCAAGTTTCTATTTCGAAAGTCAAATTAATATTTCATTTTTTCCAGCTTTGAGTTCACAAGAGATTATAAATGGATTTCTGATGAAAATCTGGCCTATAAACATATGTCCATTACATGATATATTTTTTGACAAATTTGTAATGTTTAATCTCAATGTCCACGAAACTGCCAATTTAGTTCACTTTGCCTATGACATGAGCTTTCGAAGAATCAAAATTTATCCCGGACATTAATACTTTAATCTTAAGAACATTACTGAAAACAATGAAATAACGGTAGCTGTCAAAAATTCTCAACTTTGATATCAACAAAACGACATCTCCCAGTTATATTTGAGACAATACGTTATGACAAAATTATTGAAGGGTACAGTCATGAATTTACCGTTTCGACTTAACATGGATGACTTTTACGAAGCAGCTGATCACGTGATATTTTTTTTACATCATGCCACAACTATGAATGGAATTTAATAATCCTACTTACTACAAAATGCATCAAAATAGAAGTATTTTTATAAAAAATTCCTTATATATATATATATATATATATATATATATATATATATATATATAGAGAGAGAGAGAGAGAGAGAGATTTTGAAAGAGGATTTAGTTTTTTAAAATTTTATTAAGATCCTTTCAACTTTCTTGATAAGTGTCTTGGCTTCAGGTTGGAATTGGTGGATGAATTTACCAAAATTGTCCCGAGACACTTATCAGAAAACTTGAAAAGATCTAAATAAAATTCCAAAAAATCTAAAAGTCTTTAAAAAACACTCTTTATATATGCAAGCAACCGCTGATGATGGCTTATGAAAGGTCCGAAAGTGTTCGGGACAATTTTGGTAAATTCATCCACCAATTCCAACCTTAAACCAAGACACCTATCAGGAAACTCGAAAGGATCTTAATAAAATATATTTAAGACAATAACAGCAAGAAGGGCCATTTTTATCTTTAAAAAATCTAATTCATGAGAAAGATTATTTTGACGAAGATAGATTTTCTCTGACGTTTCTGGCAAAAATGTGTTCGGTTCCCGTTAATTGATTTGGTTTGGGTGGGTTTTACATCATATCAAACTTTGTAGGTTATTTAACCCCAAATCGTGTTTATACATCTATGTTAAATACTTATGCTTTGTAAACATATTTTGTAGGTAAAATTTTTAAAAAAGCCAGAGCTAATTTTCGTTTGGCGCACAGTTAAATGGATGCAAGTATTGCTCTATAATAGTCACAATTTAACGTCAGTCGTTTGTTTTATAGTTTGTTGGTAATTTCATTTTAAAGGAGTCAAAAATAATTTGTTTGCACAGTTGTAATGTCATGGTTTCTACTCAGTTAAATGTTTCAATTATAGCTAAATTCTATTCAATATTAATGATTTGTTTGTAGACAGCAAAGTGGTTAGAAATATTTTTAATCAAGATTAATCATTCTATTCAAAATTACTCTTTCGTTTGCACACAGGTAAATTGTTTCAAGTGTAGCTATGTATAATTAACAATTCAATTAAACATCAGTCATTTGTTTATGCACAATAAAATGATCAAACAGTTCTATTTCTGGCAATTCAATTTAGAATAAATCATTTGTTTGCACACAGTTTGAATTTAAAAATTTCTATTCGACTCATACATAGGACCCTATCAGGTGCTACCAATCCAGGACAGAGTGGACCTGGAAATAATGACAATGAAGGAGTACTCTTCGTTCTCCAAAGCTCCAGGTTGTTTGGTTGTTGGGGTTTTATGGCATATCAACATTTGGTTACTTAATGCCAAATCCATTTTTATACAAATAATCAATTCTACGTCAAACAGTTCAGTTTAGCATGAATACACAATTTAATTGTCAAAAACATTTCTTTTTCAAGCTATTCAGTTTAGTCAAATTCAGTTTAATATAAGTATAGATTTTGTTTACACACAGATAATGTAAAAACAGTTCCAATTCAAACAATTCAGTTTAGCCTTAGTAAGCACTTTAAATATCAAAGCAGTTCATTTCAAGTAATTCAGTTTAGCATAAGTACGCAGTTTAGTTCTTTTATATAACCCATTGATAGGACCCTTTCAGATGCTACCACACCAAGCCTGAGTGGCCCTGGGAACGATGGCAATGAAGGGGCGCTCCGCATTTTCCTAAAGCTCCAGCATTATTCTAGCCTCAGCATCAGATTGTTTAGTGTCATATTTAGAACACTCGTTAAGAGAGTGTTTTACCCCCCTGCCAAGACGTAGTCGGTGTATTCTACAGTCCCAGCTGACTGGGCTGAGATCAAAATGATTCGAGAGGAGACTAAAATAAAGAGAAGAGATCAAAAAACGACCAAAATAAAGATGAACGAGTCATAAAGATTGAAGGAAGAATCAAATCGTGCAAAAAGGTTAATAGAATGGATCTAAAAAATGTGTACACAAAACCCCGACACATGATGGAGAGACGAGAACAAAGTTTGCTACAAAGATACAACTGAATTTAATTCTATTGAGGTTGTCATGGCAGGAATACAGGGGGAAAAAGCCTTTGTCCAGCAGTGAACACGAAATAGCGGACAAGCTGCAACTTTTAAATTCCCTTCCAGATGATTTTGTCAGCAACACCAAACCTCGATCAAGACACGAGTTAAGGAAGGAAAGAAAATATATCATTTTAAAAAGTTATCCTGGTATAATCCTGAAATTAATCGTTATTTTGTGACATAATTGTTGAATAAAAAACTTCGAATAATAGATTTGTAGATTTTGAACATAATTTGCAGGTATTTTTCTGAACTTAATAGTCTGGCACAAGAGCAAAAATAGGAGACCCTAACCATTATCGAACTCAATGATAATGGCCCATCGAGAAGTCTTGTTAAGCACTACAGCATCACAGTAGGAAATGGAATGAGCGGCCCGAGTTCAAATCCTAGATTAAGTTATTTACGTTTCCCTTCATATTAGCTCGCCCATCAGTCACAGAAAAATAGAGCAGACTGGTTTCTTAAGCCTTGTATGTAACCAATCAAGAAAATCTGAATTCAAACTAGTTTTACTCACCCTAAAATTGACCTTGTGTCACACCTTGTTGGCACCGAAGAGGAGGAGAAGAGGAAAGAGAATAAAATGCTCTAAGACAGTAAATACAAAAATGTACAAAAATAAGACCAAGAAATAGAAATATGTAAAAACAGAAATACGAAACCGGTAGCAAAAAACTGTATATACCCCCCCCCCCCAAAAAAAAACAAAGAGCAATTAAAATATGCAATTGCTTGTTTTATGAGAGAAAACGTTGACCATTCAAGATTTGTGACGTCAGCATTGCATATGGTACTACGACATAAGATTGATAAACGGACCTTTTAACGCGTCAGTTTAAGCTAAGATCTCTTATTTTAGATTCATTTCACCCGGGGCGATTTTTTTTCTTCTTCTCCGTTTCATAATTCCTACAGGACAATTTCTATTTCAAGTTATCTGATTTCTGAGAAGAAACTAGATTAAAAAAAAATGAAATTTAAGAGATTAAATATTTATGTAAAAAGTTTATAAAAATGACAGCTATTCCATAATTCTGATATCACAAAATGGCAACGATTAAAAAGGTAGCCTGGAGTTTGGGCTTTTTTTCTGTCCAGTTTTCGGCGTCAGTTATTTTTCTCACATTTCTGCCGACAAGATGGATCCTCTAAATACATCTGATATGTTTCAGTGTGCTGGAGTATGTGTGTGTATATATGGTTGGTTGGTTTGGTTTTATGGCAGACCAACCATTCTAGGTTATTTAATACCAAGTTCCGTTTTGCGCATTAAACCTAATTTCTAAACGAATAATTTAAAGATAACATTTTAATCAAGAAAGAGCTCATTTGTTTGCCCACGATTCAATTATTTCAAGTATTGCTATCTAACACTAACAATTCAATTTAACATCAGCCATTTTTCTGAAGACACTTAAATAGTTATTGTTCGGTTTGGTTTGGTTTGGTTATATGCCATATCAACCACTGTAGGTTATTTAACGCTAATCCATTTTCATATATAAAAACAGTTCTATTTTAAACAATTCAGGTTTGGTTGTTTGGGTTTTATGGCATATCAACCTTTGTAAGTTATTTAAAGCCAAATCCATTTTATGCAAATAGTCAGTTCTTTTTCAAACAATTCAGTTTAGCATGAGTATACAGTTTAATTGTCAAAAACATTTCTATTTCAAGTTATTCAGTTTAGTCAAACAGTTCTAATTCAGCCAATTCAGTTTAGAATAAATATGCAGTTTAGTTCTATTAAACCCATTGAAAGGACCCTTATCAGGTGCTACCGCTCCAGGCCAGAGTGGACCAAGGAGTGACGGCAATGAAGGGGTACTCCACATTCCCCAAATCTCCAACATTACTGGAACCTCACCATTAGATAGTTTAGTGTCATATCAAGGACACGTGCTGGGCGGCGGTCTCTAACCCCTCTGCAGAGAAACAGTCGGTGTATTCTACAGCCCCATCCGACTGGGCAAGTATATAAATGCATACACTTTCATATAACATACATACGTATTCACATAACAGACACACATGCATGCATATAGATATAAGTAACGAACATAAAGATCAGAACGAGGTTAAGAAAAAGTCTAAATATAAAATAACTTTTTATTTTAAAGCTTCATAGAACATTTTATCAAGGAAAAATAAGGATATAGAGCTAAATTATATAATTCCAAAATATAAAGCTTAATAAACTTATTTTGATAAAGTTATAAGAAGAATTATATCACATTCGAAAAAAATAGATAACAAATATCAGAACGAATAAATAAATCCGTAGAATTTAATAATTATTTTGTATTATTAAAAAAAAAATTCAGCGTAAGAATATAAAATAGGGTATTTGACTAAATTACACCAGCTCTTCACCGGCTCTTGCATTGTAAACATGGCGAAAAAATCTGTGACATCACTGGAACTTAAAAAACTGATAGTCAAGTTACGTAATGAAGATAAACTCACGATTGGAGATACTTCAAAGACTGTGGGGAAATCTAAAAATGTTATTCATAGTATTTTATGAAAACTTGTGAAGCCAGGAAACCGCCTGGCAGCCCTAGGAAAACTACTGCAAGGGAAAACAGAGGGATTGGTAATGAATCAAAAAAGGATCGATTTGCGACAGCAGTCGCAATCTCTAATAGAGCTAATGCTAACTTTGGGATTAAAATATTAAGGCACATTATTTCCTGAAGACTTGATGAAATAAATTTGAACTGTCTAGTAGCTTCTACGAAGCCTTACATTTCTGAAAAGAACAAAATGAGCCGATTGAAATTTGCCACTGAACACGTCACAGGGACTGAAGAACAGTGGGATTCTATTCCTTTCAGCGAAGAGTCAAAGTTTATCCTGTTCGGTTTTGACGGGAGAAGGTTCGTTCGACGCAGTCCTAAAGAACGATATTCGTCTCAGTGCACGAAAAGCGGGGCTAAATTTGGAGGAGGATGTTTGATGTTTAGCATGATTTCTGCTGCTGCTGGGACAGGACTTCTTGTCAGGCTACACGGTAAAATTAATGCAACTGTATACAAAGAGATATTAAAGAAACATGTACCTAATTTGAGAACTGCAATTAATCAATCAGCTGTATTTATGTAAGATAACGCCCCGTTTCACGCAGCGAAGTCTGTTACGACATTTCTTTCTGAGGAGGATGTTTCTGCTCAAAGCCAAGATATGAATCTTATTGAAAATGTTTGGAATTTACTAAATGAAAGAGCTAAAGAAAAGAATCCAAGGAACGTCGAACTATGGACTAATATGAAAGGAGAATGAAAGAAAATATCCGTTGATGAATGCAAGACATTAATTCGCTCCAGTACCAAAAGATGTCAAGCTGTTATTGAAAGAAAAGGTCAACACATCAAGTACGAATGAATTATGAACACTCTTTTTATTTAGATATGATGAATCCATTATAATGGTTTTGTAAATCGTTCTGATGTTTTTGATAATCTATTTTTCGAATGTTATATAATTATTCTTATAACTTTATCAAACGAAGTTTGAGGTTTATATTTTGGAATTATATAATTTACTTCTATGTACTTATTTTTCCTTAATAAAAGGTTCTATGAAGCTTTAATATAAAAATATTACTTCACAATAAGACATTTTCTTAATATAATTCTGATCTTTATGCTCGCTGTTGTATATATCTAGAGACACGCACATATATGATGAATATGAAAAATACATGAAACAGGGGATACACTAAAAACGGAAAGAATGGATAAAGTTCATGGTTCACCCTCCAATCACCACATTATACGGCCTACCCAAAATCCATAAACCAAACATCTCCCTTCGACCCATTATTTCCAGCATTGATAGTACCACCCACAAAATAACTCGCACCATTACTAAAATATTAACCCTCCTACTCAGCACAATCAGCCCCTCACACGTAAACTTACTTCATTAAATTAAGGACATCGATATACAAGACAAAACTATGAACAGCTGAGATATGACATCTCTCTACACAATATTACTCATCAAAAATGCTTCAGCTTTCTTACTACTCACTGAAGGAAAGTTAAACTCACCCTCCCCTTAAACACTGATCAATATATGCAAACACAACTGATATGACTTATTTCAAATTTAATAATAAATTTTATTGATAGAAATCTGGTCCCCCCCCCTAAGAAAAAACCACTTAGCGCCGTTCTCGCCTGTCTATTCTTAAAATTTTGGGAATCCGGTTCTTTTAAATACAGACTACCCATTAACACTACATATTTTAGAAATATTGACGATATACTCATTTTAAAATCCTAAAACATAAAAATCGAAGATATTGCAGAGAAATTAAACAGTGTTGAACCTTTCATCAACTTTATATACGAAAAATAATCAAATAATACCATACCCCTCCCGGACATCCTGATTATCAAATCCCGAAATGGTTTAACATTTAAAGTCTGCCACAAAACCACAAACAGAAATAATTGCATACATTTTTACTCCCACCACAATAACAAAATCTAAACAGGCTTCATGACTGGCTCTTATTTACGAGCTCTTAAAATAATGCAGCCCACAGTACTTAGATAAAGACTTCAAGTATATCAAACCTTCCCTTAAAAAACTAAAATACCCTAAATTTTTCATACTAAACGCTAGAAAATAGCCCTCAACATACACTCGTCAAATAAACTAAAGAAAAGCACTCCCACTATTCCTATTACACATAGACCTATCTCCATACCCACTAACACACAAATCTTTCTACGTCGAAATAACCAAATTAGGAATACCAATTATACAAACCATATCACAACCCATAAAAAAAAATTGTCGTCGTGGTTTAATCATTTCATGCGCTATTATAGTAAGGTTTTCAACAAGATTTTTCCGAAATTTGGATATGGGTTGAGTGGCTTTTAAGATGTAGGGACATAGAACTATATGAAGTTAATAAGTCACGACTACAAATACTATAAGCCCTACATATAAAACAAAAACACGAGGAATTAATGAAATTAACTTTGAAAATAACGACGATGTTTTTAAATGCCCTCATTTTTTTTTCTTTTGTGTATAGAAAAATGTAAAATATTCAATTTCTCTCGATAAATATTCTATCCCCGTTGATAGCGTTCTGTTTTAAATTCTCTCAATCTCATTAGCATCTCAATTTAATCCGACTATGTTTACGTAATTTTTCCAGTGTTATAGAAAAACTGAAAAACTCAAAACGATCTTTATACTTGCAACAAAATCCATGATGATGATGTTCTATGAAGGGTCCAAAATCACTGGACTATCTACCAACACCAACCTAAAATGAAAACTCTTACCAGGAAACTTGAAAATATCAAAATAAAATTATATAGACAAAATGTGTCTATTAATAAATGAAACATGCTTATATATATAACAGACACACATATATATAGACACACACGTACACATAAATAGACACCCCCACACACGCACATATA
>OY757923.1:78777036-78942238 GCA_963585895.1 Sepioteuthis lessoniana | reverse complement strand
CACATATATATAAAGTATTTAATCCTGTAAATCCGGAGTTGGGAATAATTCCAAGCAGGACAATCAAAATATTGAAATATTAAATTCAACTGATCCCGGTCAAGAACTCAATGCAAATAAAGGCTTTTTAACAGGATGGAAATATATTATCTTAATGTGACGATTGTTTATATATATATATATATATATATATATATATATATATATATATATATATATATATATATATATATTTGTTAGCGTGCGCAAATGTATGTATATATATGTGCGTGTGCATATACACAAGTCATTTAACAGAAGATAAATTTCACCTTGGGAATTGCAAATTAGAAGCTCAAGTTGAGCCTTTTTCAGGGAAATCAAAAGTGATGGCACCTTTTTTTTTATGTCTGAGAAGACTTAACATAACACCCTTTAGTGACCGCTGTGCCTGGAAACTTTTATTTATCAGAGAGTCAGTTGATTCCACTTTGTGTTCTGTTTTTTTTCCACTCAGGCTCGTAGTAGCAAACCGAATTTTAGTTCAGTTGTAAACATTTTTTCCATTACTAAAACATGTTTCTCCGTACACAGTTTTCTGTGAATTTCACATGATCTGCACTTTTCAGCCATCAAAAGTTCAAAGACAGAACTTCATTTGGAATAGCCTCAAAACGAATATTTTTGTAAGACAACTTTTGCTATGAACCCTTTCCCAATAATATGGAGTCTACATTTTGGAAGAAAATTCTGAACACATTTTTCTCCAAAATTCTCATTGAATGACCCTCGAGTTTATATATATATATATATATATATATATATATATATATATATATATATATATATATATATAAATATAAAATCAAAACTCGTATGTAAATGTAGGTATGGAAAACTAACGAGTTAAAAAACCAATAAAACAAAACGAAAGAAAATAAAAAAGCTCTAGAAAATAGTAAATTAAATAAATCCCAAATTTCATATAACACAACCACATAAAGCACCTACTCGACAAGAAAATATCTCTGAAGATATAAACTATAACCAGATTAAACTAGACCTCCCCTCCTCGAATGCTCCCAGAATGCTCCCCTAATTAGATTACACTTCCAATCTTGCCTCCACAAAACAGAATGTCATACATATCTTTTGGTCTGGTGATTGCACAAGCAAGAAATTGACAATCACTAAGCGCAATTGACAGTGTTACGCCATTCAAACTTTATATGTCAATATTTTTCTTGTTATACTAACACAACTAGTTTTCACCTGTTTGTATGTCGGATCGTAATCGAGCTAAGCGGCACCTCATAGCGATATATTGACAAACATAATTCAAATATTACTGTACGGACGACAAAGCAATTTTCAAATCAATATCGCGTCGAGAGTCATTTTTGAAATTTAATTTCGATGTAACTATCAGAAGACTAATGAGAACGCCTCTCTTTCCTAAGTAGAAATGTCAATATGGACTGCTATTATAAGAATACAACGGATTCATGATTGGGTTGGTTTGGTTTTATGACACATCAACTATTGTTGGTTATGTAATGCCAAATCCTCTTCATACACATATTAGGTATATATGATTTGTAAACACAGTTTAATGGTTTCAAGTATCATTATCTATCACTAACAATTCAGTTAAGTACGTCATTTGTTTACACACAGTAAAATGATCAAACAGTTCTATTTCAAACAATTCAATCAGGATTATCATTTGTTTGCACGCAACTTAAATATCAAACAGTTCTATTTGACCCATAGATTGGACTCGATCAGGAGGACCTGGGAGTGATGGTAATGAAAGGGTATTCTGCATCCTCTAAAACTCCAAGACTGGAGCCTTACCAACAGATTGTTTAATGTCATCTTCAGGACACTCGTTGGTTGGGTGTCTTAACTCTCTGCTGAGATGCAGTCGGTTCATTCTACAGTCACAGCCGACTAGGCCAACGGATTCACGAGTCGTCTAGCATATTACAAAAAGTTGTACATGATAAAAACTCTGCACTGCGTTTCATGTTAATGATTCTCAAGTGAGCTCGAATTTAACATGTTAAATACGAGCTCGTCAGAGGATCGACAACAGGAAACTAATAAGTTATATATATGCATGTGTAACCGTAGCCTTGCAGAAATGGCGCACAAAGAGAGATTTTTTTTATTAGAGCAATGCATCTAAAATGCTGCAACATAGCTGAAGCAAATTTCAGTGCAATTTGACTAATTTTGTGGGAGACAGTATTCATGCTGAATATTTTAATCATGTAAATTTGATATTTGAGATAGCAATGAAATGTTAATTAAAATCCTCCAGCGCATTTAAATTGGATGCATCAGAATTGGCGTGACACGAAAACTCAGTGGCTTGACTAGTCTTCTAATTTCCAATATCTACACACAATCTGAAAATAAGTTATTGATTGCTTATGTTTGTCAGCCAAATAAGTCTCTCTTACGTCAGTTTTCTTATCCAAGCAAATTCGACAAGCAGGATATTGAAAACGAGGCAGGTTATTGTTGCAGCAGCACCAGTAGATTCCTAAGGAGACAAAAAAAACCCTAACTGCATATTACATCTTTCATCTTCGGTAAATTGATATCTGTTATCACCCTAATTCGAATAACCCGAAGAGAAACGACGTTTGATAAAGTCACTACTCATCTTTTTTCACATACTTAGAGATAGAGATCAATAAGTACAGGATTCTGAACGACGTTGAGAATTATTCTTTCATCCCTAGTGCTTGCTTGTTGATCTGCATTGCATTGCTTTCATCATTCAAGATATATACAGAGAACTTTTTCTGAAAGAGTGTTTTCAACATTTAAGATATACACGGACAGATTTTCCTGTAATAGAATATGGCTTCACCACCTCCGCCCAAAAATGAGCACCTTGCATAAGAACAATTAGGGAATAATTGATATGAGGAATCATTCAGCTTTGGTCATATACGTAGAGCACGTTAATTGCGCATTCTGGGATTGTTTTACCGTGAAGCGACCTCAACATGCCGCAAACGAATCTGAGTTGACATTAAGAAGTTTCACATTGATAGAACGAATGCTTTTTATCTTGCCAAAGTAAGTATTTGTCCAATATCTCTCACACGGTCAGGAGGTGACATAAATCTTTAAGCGGAGTACCGCTAGTTTAAATTCAGAATTTTCCTTTTTGTGCGGTAGCTGGAAGAACGTTATTCGGGGACATTTTAATGAAGTGACACCCCTGGCTCATAGATATGCATATTTGCGCGCACACACACACACACACACACACACACACACACACACGAATACGCACGTGCTATGCAAATATAACCGCACAGCACACATATAGAGGAAATATAAGCGGCGTTCAACAGTTATACCGAGCTGATCATTTAACTTGTAGATACCGTTACTCATGTTTCACGGACGCTCCTGTCTGACCAATAACAACACCGCTGACCTTAGCTTACCCAACGCTTCTAGAAGGAAAAAAAGCTAAGTCGGCCCTATCACTTGCCCATAGCTTGGAGGGGGAAGATAAAGCGGGTTCATATCTTTTTTAAGGGAATCTGCGCGAAAGTGAAACACAAGTTCTTTCGTCCAGGATTTCAAATTGAGTCTTGCCCAGTTGGCTGGGGCTGTAGAATACACTGACTGCACCTCTGCAGAGGGGTAAACCCCCGCCAACGAGTGTCCTGGTATGACACTAAACAGTCTGATGGTGAGGTCCCAGTAATGCTGGGGCCTTGGGGAATACGGAGCACCCCTTCATTGCCATTGCTCCCAGGTCCACTCTGGTCCGGCGTGGTAGCACCTAATAGGGCCCTATCAATGTGTTAAATAGAACTAACGGCATACTTATACTAAACTGAATATCTTGAAATAGAAATGTTTTTTGACCATTGAACTGTGCTTACATTTGAACTGTGTGCTTGTGCTAAACTGAATTATTTCAAATAGAACTGTTTTTTGACATTGAAAATGTATTTACACTAAACTAAATTGTTTAACATAGAACTGTTCTGACATGTAACTGTGTGTAAACAAAATCTGTACTTTTACTAAACTGAATTAGCTGAAGTAGACTTGCTTGACCAAACGGAATATCTCGAAATAGAAGTGTTTTTTACAATTAAACTGTACTTACATTTAAACTGCGTGCTTTTGCTAAAATGAATTATTTTAAATTAAACTATTTTTGATATTGAAACTGTACTTACACTAACTGAATTGTTATATATATAACTGCTTGAATAGTTTGAAATAGAAATGTTTTTGACAATTGAACTGTGTACTCATGCTAAACTGAATTGTTTTAAATAGAACTGATTATTTACATAAAAATGGATTTGGCGTTAAATAACCTACAAAGTTTGATATGCTATAAAACTCAACAAATCAAACCAACCAATCAACTTGAATCATTGTCTATTTCCTAATACAATTATCATTACACCAAGCGTCTCCTTCGGGAATTGAAGTATGTCAATATGTGAGTAAAAATACAAAATATGACATGAGGCTTAAAATCTGGAGGGAAAACCTAGTTTTCACTAACTTAAATAATTTCACTCACTGACCCAAACTACCATTCTTTTCACAATAACATGGCAAATATTCAGGAAATCTCCAAACTGCAGTCACCAAAATACGCCAGTAACTCGGATCCTAAAGTAATCCAGTATTTCCATATATTGTTAGAGGCGCTGGAGGTGTAATGGATATCGTTGTGGGAAATGGACACTGCAAGCCGAATTGAACGCCTGAAAGGAGCTGTTTGCGTTTTACATCGCGCTAATACTCTTGGGAAAGGTATGAATACAATTATTCTTCTTTCTAGGAGTAAATAGGAGACCAGACGAGGCTCTTTTAACCTTGGTATAGCAACCACACTAAAAGGTGAAAAACTTGGAATTCAAACCGATTAAACTCCGCTAAAAAATACATTGATTGTGAAAGGAGAGGAAATGATTGAAATTCTATCAACAAAAAGATTTTTTTCGATTATATATGTGTGTAGCTGGGCAGCAGCTTTTCATTTAAGCACGTTTGATTAAATAATAAAGATACATTTTGTCTTTATAATTTTATTAAGATCCTTTCAAATTTCCTGTTTTGGTTTTTGGTGGAAATTAATAGCTGAATTTACCAAAACTGTCCTGAGCGCTTTCGGACCTTTCATAGGCCGTCATCAGGGGTTGTTTGCATGTGTAAAATGAATTTTTTGTTTTGTTTTTTTAAAACATTTGAAAATTACGTAAACGCAAAGTTAGATAAAACTAAGATGCTGATGACATGGAACGAATTCAAAACAGAACGCTATCAACGGAAATAGAATATTATCAAGAAAAATAGAATATGTTTTAAAAAATGACTGAAGGCATTTCAAAACATTTCCACTATTTTCAAAATTAATTCGATTGATTTTATTTTTTTTTTTGTTTTTATGTCTGGCTTCTAAGAATTGCCCAGGACAATTTTTGTAAATTCATCTACCAATTTCAACCTAAAACCAAGACACATATCAGGAAACTTGAACGGATCTTAAAATTATATAGACAAAATGTGTATTATCTAATTATACACACACACACACATGTATATATATATATATGTATATATATGTATATATATATACATACACACAAAAAATAGGTTTTTAAAATTAGAATAGTATAAACATTTCTGAGTACGAACGATTGAGCAAAACAGTTGGGGGCAAATATATGCTTTTTGCTTTCTCCTCCTAAGATTCTGAAGAAAATGACGCTAGAAGTGGCTTCCTCACTCCTGGATGGTTGATAAGTGATGGTTGGTTAGTTGTGTTTTACGGCATATGGACCCTTCTTGTTTATTTAATGTCAAATTCAGTTATATATATATATATATATATATATATATATATATATATATATATATATATATATATGATTTGTAAATCAATAGTTTGTAGGTAACATCTTTAGACTAGAGCTGATTTGTTGCACACACACAATGGTTTGAAGTATTACTATTTAACACTAATGAATTTTTTTAGATAGTCCCTAGTAAAAGATTAAATAGTCCCTAGTAAAAGATTAAATAGTTCTATTTGATACATAAATGGGACTCTAACAGGCATTACCATTCCAGGTCAGGGAGGAACCAAGAGTAATAAGAATAAAGGTGCTCTCCACATTCCGCTCACCCCAGGACTGAAGCCTCATCATCCAATGCAGTTTAATGTCATATCCAGGACACAAGTAATATGGAAACCGAAGCAAGAATCGAGTAGTTCTTTCCCCCGCGAAATATAAACATAACCTTTTGTTTCAAGTGGGTGGGGGGCTTGGTATAACTTACCGTGGGAAATGGACCCTATGAGCAAAGTTCGATTCCTGAACGAAACCGTATGAATTTCTTTTCGCGCTAGAGAAAGACACGAATCTATTCTCCTTCGGCTATGGGTAAATGGGATAGACTGGGCTCTGTAGCCTTTGTTAGGCAACCAGTCTAAATCAAAGATAACTGATTTAACCCCGTGTCGCATCCAGCTCATGGCAGTGTGGTCAGTTAGATAAGATCCCTTATCCAAAGGACTTTTTTTTTACTCTACATACCCTTTTGGTCATGTGATCTATGTCACATTTTGCTTCTATCGAAAACGTAACGACATAAAAGAAACTATGATTTCGCTCAAGAATAAAAAGAAATTGCGCTTATGGTCACACGAGACATAACTCAAAATCAAAACGTTCATAATCAAATTTGTCATTCATTAATGAGTCAGATTTGTTGATAGATTAAAAGAAGCTTTCTTTTCAACCTTGACTGAATTTGGACCAAATTTTTTAAATTCAAAATAGATTGGTTAAAATTTCAACTGTTTTAATATTTAGTTTTTCTGCCCATATAAAGCTGGAAGAATACACGAAATATCCATATTATAATTCTATTTGTTCGCAACTTACACTCATCCACATACCTTCCCTGCAACCAACTGGGATATTCTTTCAACTTCTTCATTATTTTTGATAGTCAAAGCTCGTTTTTCAGCCTAACCTTGACGATAAAAAAATTTTGTGACTAAAAGTCGTTCATTAACTGAGTATATGAAATACTTTTTACACGCTGGACCCATGGAAATTCCTCGTAACGAAAAAAATCTTTTAAAAAATCAATCTAAACAAGAACAGTTGATTTGCAGTTTTATTGCCTATAAATTCTATTATTATTTTACCATATATACAAAAATATACAATAACAATTTATATAATACTTAATAATTTGTCAGTATCTCATGCTACAGAAGCTGCCAGAGGAATATCTAGTTGGTTCGGTTGGGTTTATGGTATGTCAAACCCTTGTAGGTTATTGAATGCTTAATCCTCTTTATACATATTGAATAAATATGATTTTAAAACATTTTAAGATAACATTTTCAAACGAATCAGAGTTCATTTGTTTGCACTCAGTTAAAAGGTTTCAAGTTTTTCTATCAAACATGAATAATTCTATTTGCTATTAATCATTTATTTGCACAAAGTCAAATCTTCTTTTACTCAGTTAAATGGTTAAGCAGTTCTATTTCACCCATAGATAGAGCCCTGTCAGGTGCTAACGAATCGTGACAGATTGGACCTGAGTGCTGTGGCAATCAAGGGGCACTCCAGATTCCCCAGAACTTCATTACTGGAGTCTCACGATCGAATAGTTAAGTATCATATCATGGACAGTCGTTGCATAGTTGCAGTCGACATATTCTACCGCCCTAGACGACTGGGCTTAATATCTTGTTGCATAATCTACCTTGTCGATAACAGTATTGCTGGTACCGAAGAATCTTCGGATCTTTTTCTCCCTTCGACATCACGTTGTTGGGGCTTATTAAAACTTCATAATTCCTCGGAGCATATCGGATCTTCAACAAATTTATAAAAGAATAATTTATGTTTATTTTGTTACTTAGAGAGAAGTGACGAAATTAGCTCAGACCAATTCTATCAGAGCTGAACACTGTGCTTGTTCAAATGCAAATCGTTTTTCATAGTTAAATAGCTGTTTTTTTTTCTTGTCTTTTACTTTTGTTCGTTTCATGGAATTTCTTCGGATCCTTCGAGAAATTATATATTTATAATTTTACTTTGATAATTATGACAAAGTTTATATTATGAAGAGGAAATATACTCCCATGCCGAAAATTCATTGATTTTAACGGCAGGCCAAACTCGTCCAGGGTTTTTATGTCTAGAGGTTAGGACCTGCATTCATTTTGTCCAGTCGGCTGGGGCTGTAGAATACACCGACTGCTTCTCAGCAGAGGGGTAAAACCTCTCCCGACCAACGTGTGTCCTGGATAGGACACTAAACAATCTGATGGCGAGATTCTAGTAATGCTGGGTCTTTGAGGAATGCCGAGTACCCCTTCATTGTCTTCGCTTCCAGGTCCACTCTAGGCCGGAGTGGTAGCACCTGATAGGGTCCTACCTATTGGTCAAATAGAAGTAAACCCTGGCTTCGAGAATTTACTGCTTTTTGCATTTAAACTTGCGAATTTATCTTAAACTGAATTGTTTGAAATAGAACTGTTTTGAAATTTAACTGTGTGTAAACAAAAACTATACTTATACGAAACTGAATTTTTTGAATTAGAACCGTTTGACTAAACTGAATAGCTCGAAATAGAAAGGTTTTCGACAATTAAACTGTGTACCCATGCTAAACTGAATTGTTTGAAATAGAACTGATTATTTTTATGAAAGTGGATTTGATATTAAATAACTTGCAAGGGTTGACATGCCATAAATCCCAAACAACCAACTTATCTGCATTCACTGTACGTTCATATTCAGTTTTGTGTATAGTTTCTGAAATTGTTTTTTGCACACGATCCAATCGAATACGAATAATTTTAAACATTTATTTGACTCATAGATGGGACTTTAACAGATACAATCTCTCCTGAGTGGACCTGGGAGAAATGGCAATGAAGAGATACTCTACCGTCTTCATATCTTTAAGACAGGAACCTCATAAGTCACATGCGATTTAGTGCCATACTCAGGACACCTCTTTATTTGGCAGTGGTGGGGAGTCTTAGAAGATACTGTCAGCCTGTTCTAAACCCCTTCGACAGGGCATGCCAAGGATTTGGAGCAACGCTCTGATCCCAAGTACAGCGCATAGATAATACAATGAGTCTTGACATGAGTTCCAATCCATACGTATAAGATCCTACAAATTTGACAGGTATTATATGTTCGTATATCTATACAAATTCTAGCTTATATAATTCAATATAGCTATTGCTCTTTTTACCGTACATTCTTTTAACTCTTTCCCCGTATCAGTTGTCTGGTTTCCTAACTTTGACAACGTTAGGAAGTAGTTTATGAAAGACCAAAAAGAAGGCCATGGCCTCTTGCAAATGAAAGAAGGAAGAACCATATTCATCTGAGTTACTTTATAATTATAAATGCCATTGTTTTCTGCCGTTTATACAATTAGAAGTAAATCGGCTTCCTTTCTGTAATAACTGCCTTATAAACTTGGTGTCCGTAGATTTCAGGACGACTACGACTGTTCCTGGTCCCATTAATTCCTTCGAAGTGGATTCGATTTATTTGCCAAGTGCAAGGTTCTAAATCAGTTAGGATTATAACTTTGTATCTTACGGTCTTATCTACTAAGAAAAACGTATAAATTCATAAAACAAACGAAAAAAAAAACAGAACATCAGGTTGTTACATTTGACTAAGATTCAGCTTAATTTTTAATCAATTCACAAAGACAACCTATCAAGGGTAATAGGAAACAACGAATTGCTTTAGTTTTATGACATATCAACCATCTAACCTTATTAAATGGCAAATCCTCTTTATATATATATATATATATATATATATATATATATATATATATATATATATATATCAAATATATGATTTGGTTTGGTTTATCCACATATATTAGATATGATGATTTGTAAAAAAAAGTCGACTAAGTTAAACAGTAGTAGATATTGCTATATATCACTAAAAATTCAGTTAGTCATTTGTTTACTGTTAAATGATAAACAGTTCTATTTCAAATAATTCTATTTAGCATGAGTCAACAAAGTTAGATGGTTCTAAGTATTGCTTTGTATCACTAACAGTTCGATTAAACTTTAGTCTTTTGTTTACAACAGTTAAATGAGAAAACAGTTCTATTTCAAAATTTTAATTTAGCATAAGTCATTTATTTTCGCTCAGTTTAAATGCCAAACAGTTCTATTAGACCTATAGATTGGACCCTATCAAGTCCAGAGGGGACCTGGGCGTAATGGCAAGCGAGGGGTGCTCTGCATTTCCCAAAGCTCCAGCATTACTGGTGCCTCACCATCATATTTTTTAGAATAATATCATTAGTAGATTGGAGTGAGCTTACCCCTGAGAAGAGATGCTGTCGATGCATTCCACACCCTCAATTAACTGGGCCGCAGCAAATTGGATATAAAGGATCAATCAGTGAAATTCCTACTCGTTTTCTCTTTGATTTGAAACTGAATTGACTTCTTTATCATCTGATTTATTTTAACATGTCAACTTGCCAAGAATATTTGACACTAAAAGAGGTTAGGAAGTTGCCTTTATTGTATGTTCATATTTACGTTTTTGTGTTGTTGTTCAGGGGTTTTGTATACTTTACTATCGAATACGAATTTTTTCAAATACCTCTTTGACCAATAGATGGGCCCATAACATATAATACAACTCCGGGTCTGAGTGGACCAGGAAGTAGTAGCAACGAAGCAGTAATTCACACTCCCCACAGATTTTCAGAACTAGTGCCCCCAAATCCGATTTAGATTAGTGTCACACCCAAGACATTTTTGTCGGGTTTTATGGCATATAAGCCATTGTTGGTTACTTAATGACAAATTATGTATATACATATATATTAAATATGTAGGATCTGGTTTATTTGGGTCTTATGACATATCAACCATTGTAGATTATTGAATGCCAAATCCTTTATATTAAATATATAGGAATTGTAAACATGTTTTGTTGATAACATTCTTAAACAGTTAAATCGTTCGAAGTTTTGCTATGTATAACTAATAATTCAATTAAATGGTTGTTTAACTTTACCGTCAGATTGTTTAGTGTCATATCAGGACACTCATTGGGGGGATCTTACCCCTGAGCAGAGGTGCAGTCGGTGTATTCTACAGCCTCAGTTGACTGGGCAAAATTCGATTAAATACCAATCATTTGTTTATTCACAGTTAAATGATCAAACAGTTCTAACTTTTAGATTTAGCATCAGTCATTTGTTTGCACTCAATTTAAATGTCAAACAGTTTGACCCATTGATAGAACCCTATCAAGTGCTTCTGCTCGAGGTCAGAGTAGATCTAGGAGTAATGGCAATGAAACAGTACTCTGGATGCCCCCAAACTCCAGCATTACTTGAGCCCCGTCATCAGATACTTTAGAGTTATATCCGGAGCACTCGTTGAAGAGGGGGATCCCACCCCATTCTGTATAGATGCATTCGGTGTATTCTACTGCTCAAGCCGACAGGACTGACACTTTTTTCGATGATGAGATCCTAACCCTCGGTAGAGGATATAATCAGAGTATTCAAAGTCCCCTTGATAAGGTTTGAAAGGTTATATATATATATATATAGGAGAGAGAGAAAATGCAGCAACTTTTATCAGCTTCTATTAAAACAATTTTCATTTATAGTCTTGAAAATTACTTTCTTAGAAATTAGCAAGGAGAATTTTAATATATAACTGATATTTTCTAAAAAGTGTTCATTTGCTTGTTCAAAGGACTTGCTAGCAGATACACACACTGACTTGTTATAGCAATGAAAGCCACACTTATTTAAGTTTAAAAATTTAATAGCGCCGAAAGACTTTTTTCCTTCACTTGGATATGCGTAGGAGAAAGTAAGCGATAAACGGACTTGATTTGCATTGATAGAAAAATGTAGATAACTGATGCGTACGGACCAAAACCGATATCTTGTTACTAAACCGAATTATTTATCAAATAAAACGCACATCACCTGCAAATAGTTTCAACATGGTGTCTGCTCTGGTAATAATTTCCTCTTTGATGAAATCGGAATTAATTTAGATCATGGTTACTAGACAACAGAGATTAAATGCGGTGACGTAATAGTTGGAATAGAAGTCATTAGTTCCTTTTGATCACGACTGGCACACAAGAGAAAAAATTTATTTTCTTGTGCCATATTTGTCATGTGGTGGGACGGAGAATAAATAATGGCACACAAGAGAAAAAGAGTCAGCGCGACAAGGTTATTGACGTTTGTGATGGGAGATGCAAGATGCAGTAAGAGTTTCCCAATAATACTCGATAGAAAACCAAAAAACTAGTTTTTTGAACTTCAGGGTCAACAGGAAGTTTAAGCGAAGATTTACGTGTTTCCTTCTCCAAGACTGGTTGCCATAAGGTTATTTTACCCATACCTGAGGGAGAGAGAATAGTTGGATTCATATCTTTCCCAAAGGTTCTAGTCTATGAGAAATGCAGTCTCGTCTAAGATTTGAACTCGGGTCACCGGGTCTATTTTCTACGACGATAACCATTGCACCACGAGTGGAAAGTATGTTTTGGTTCGATTGAATTTGTGGGCGAGATTTTTTAAGACTGTTCTACAGCTGTATGTCATTGTTGTCGATTTTCAAACTTTTTCTTATATCCAGTCCCTATTTTTTGCGCAATGTGGAAAATTGTAAAAAATACAAATACTATAAATTACTTTGTAAAGTAAAGTTGGCGACCGTAGTCGATGGTGACCCGAAGGCTCCCTTTTTCATTAGCTACAACACCGAGGTGTCGGGGAGAGCGCTACTCCTTTCTCTGGATTGCTCCACTTTACCCTTGATGCATACCTTATATTGGTGAGGGTTAAGCAAGGAGGTATCAAGTACCATCTTTAAAGTCTTTGATATGACGCGACCTGGGATTGAACCCAGGTCTCCCGGACCATTGGCGAACACTCTACCCAATAGACCAATGAGCCGGTTTAGGCTCAGAACTTGAATTATTTTGACTTTGATTATCCTTCCAAATTTTTATATAAATATGTATATATCACAACCCACAACTGCCTGTCTTAACGCCCCGAATGTGCAAGACAATAGCCACCAATACGGCACCGACTAATCGGAGACAGGATGGGGTATGCGATCTAAGTTTTAGTAGTTGAATTAATAAAGCAGCTGGCACAGCAAAAAAAAATCTAGAAGCAAAAACTGAAAAGAAAATTACGAGACAAATATCAAAAAGCACAAAACCAAAATCACACATACCAAGGAAAAGAAAAAAAAACACCCAGCAAAATAACAACAACAAAAATCTCAAAGCAAAAAAAAAAAGTAACACAAAACCAGAAAAAAAGCACTATGCAAAAAACAAAACAAAACAAACGAAAAACAATTCAAAACAATAACACAAAGTAAAAAAAAAAGTAAAGTTTAAAAAAACAAAAAAGAAAACAACCCAAAAATTTAAAAAGTAAACAAAGAAAAGCAATAAAACAAAAACGCTAAGAAAAAAAAGGGCATGGAATCATCTGCACTCCCCACTCCCCCAGCTACAGATAAATTGTATGGCAGTCTGAGCCCATAAACGTTAGTTTAACAACCAACCCAAGAGAAGGAAAACTAAATTCAAACTAGATTTACTCCGCTTAAAACTGACCTTGCATCGCATCTTTTCCTTGGTGGAGGGATTGGGTAAATACGTACTTCATGCTATCCTCTCCCAATAATGTGACAGGTTGTACTGAGTTATGTGGTACCAACGGCAAGGAACCACTTCTGACTTATAATTGGACGCCAAGAAAGAGTAGCGGTTCCTAAAATAAAAGTTTCATCAAATGTAAAATTTACATAAGACCCCATTTTCACGTTTCTTGCTGCCAAGATCAAATCGACCTGAATAACAACCATCTACCATGCTGTTTTATTGTATTCCTGTTGATAAAGTGGGTTGGTTTGATTTGGTGGCATATCAACTATTTTTGGTTATCTTATGCAAAATGCCGTTTATACATATGTTTACAAATCATGTATCTTATTCTCAAGTCCACAAAGTTAAATAGTTCCAAGTATTCTATCAGTAAAAATTCAATTAAGCATGCTCATTTTTTAATACACAATTAAATGATTAACAGTTCTATTTCAAACAATTCAATTTAGCATAATCCATTTGTTTGCACACAGTTTAAATGTCAAACAGTTCTATCTTGACCCACAGATAAGACCTTATCAGGTGCTACCACTCCGGGCCAGAGTGGACCTGGCAATTGCATTCCCCAAATCTCCAGCATTACTGGAGCCTTACCATCAGATTGTTATATGTCGTATCCAAGGTACTCGTTGAGAGCAGTCTTGCCACTGTGCAGAGATGCAGTCAGTGTATTCTACAGTCCAAACGGACAGGGCTCTATTGAAAAAGAGGATAGGCCTAGGCCTTAAACAATTCTGCTGCTGAACCCAAAATTTAAGTCCCATATTTCACAAAGATAACCAAATTTTGTCCTCAAAAGAAATTCAAGATTGACACGCAAGAAAGCAATTAAAAAGAATAAAAACATTTACGTATATTTTAAACATCCAAAAATTAACACTCACACATATATTTTGTAAATTGCTTAAAATAATGCTTAAAATAACTGTTCAGCTAAACATCCGGTGAATTTGTTTTGCTTGTTTTAGTGTATAACTCACAATTAAACTTTGGTCATTATCCAGATAACTTCAATTTTACAATGTAACGTAGCATTTTTTAACGAACACGTTACGCTAAATTTGCTCAATTCACGAAACCTTAGAAACAATAGATTGCTCATGTCAATGCTCTAGTTTCCATGGTTAAAGGAAGGATAGGATTCATGCCTGTAACTCAAGCTGGCTGAGCCGGAGTTTATAATATTCGCAGATGTTGTTAACTGTTACCAGTTCCAGGTACCAAATATATATTCACAGCTGAGTTTATATTAGTGCTACCGAGTGAGAATCGAACCAGTTAGATTTTCGAATAGACCACAGAATGTGTGTAATACAGAGCTTTCTGTGTGTAATACAGAGCTTTCTCATTCAACAAATAAAGAAATAACAAACAAAAATACCCCCCCAGCAAAAAAACGTTATTGTTTGGCACTGTTAATACTATTTTCTTGCATCCTTCAAAAACGAATCCCCACACCCACCGTAAAAAATCCCTTTGATATTTCTTGTGATGTCTGCATAACAATAAGAGAATGAAAAGAAGCCTAATTTGTTCCCGTAGCTTCGCACATGTGCGTTAGTACATTCATGTTGGCTATTGAAGAAGCAATAAATACCAGCCTGAACCTCCATAAAGATTTCCTTCTGCAGTTATTTTCTGCGAAACATATCTTTCGATAATTACATTCCTAAAATACGCGAAAATAGTTTTAATGTGTTTATATTTGTTGCTGATAAGCTGGAAAAATAGCTTCAATCATGGTACGAGACGTCGTCCAGACTGACAATGCGATTGGGGGGGGGATAGAAAGAGATCAACTTGGAGAGAGAGAGAGGGGGGGGATCAACAAAGAGAGAGATGAAAATCAAGTGAGAGATAGGGGGATCAACTAAGAGAGAGAAAGAGAGAGAGGGAGGGAGAGTGAGATCAAATGAAAGAGAGAGTGGAATCAAATAAGAGAGAGAGAGAGAGAGAGAGAGAGAGAGAGAGAGAGAGAGAGAGAGAGAGAGTGGAATCAAATAAAGAGAGAAATCAACTAAGAGAGAGAGGGATCAACTAAGATGAAAATAGATTGAGAGACTGACGGACAGAGAGAGGGTAAGAAAGAGATAGACTAAGACGTTGATAGAGAGAGAGAGAGATCCACTTACATGTAGATAGATAGATAGATAGATAGATAGATAGATAGATCGAGAGAGAGAGAGAGAGAGAGAGAGATCAACTTGATGCAGTAGAGGGAGAGAGAAACTAGATCCTCGTCTAAACTGGGTAGATCAAGTTAATTGTCTGAAGCTAGAGTTCCCTCTCCCTACAAAAAATACTAAAAAAAGAGAGAATGCCGACGAAGCTAATTTATTTTTGCACCGTCTTCTACCTTGCATTCATTCTCGGTTGAATCTTCGCCCCAAACCTGACCTTTTGTCGCATCCTGTCTATGGCGGATAAACATGATAAATTGTACCCGTGTAGACTGATGTGTGTTTACATTAACATTGAACTTTGTATCAATATGTATAAACCTTCTCGTCCCATTTTGATAGTTCAATGGTTTTAGAAGTATCATCATTGAACCGAGCCCCCAAACTTCCTCTAAGATAAAATATTCAAATGACTAAAATAAATATTCACATTAGAATTAGTATATAAATTATTAGTATTAGAGAGGAATACTTAAACCCATTTAACTCGATGTAAATTATTTGTATTAGACAGGAATTCGATGACATTTCTTGGATTATGCAACACAGTATATGACCAAAACACATACATAGACAATAGACTGCATCCTTCGATTTTCATAAGAAGGTGACCTTTTAATCACTTAGAACTACAGTGGTATAACTCTCAGTACAATAACTGTTAAGATTAATAACCGTAACCGACCGAAAGTTGAGAAAGTTCTAAGGAAAAACCAGAACGGTTTTCAGTGAAATCGATCCTCAACTTTTGACTATTTACTAAATCATTGAAAGAATATTTTCAAAAAAATTTCAAACCAACACTTGTTTGTTGATTGCGCTAAAGCCTCCGATTCCATATAAATAGGAATGATTGTGCTAATACTACTCGCATATGGTTTTCCCAAATAAAATGTCACGGCTATAATGAGGCTTTTGCAAGATTACGAAAGTCATGGTCCACTCACTTGATGGCAACACTGACTATTTCGACGGTCACTGGAATTTTCAGAAAAGATATATTAGTACCATTTCAATTCAGAATCTACCTAGATAACGTACTAGGAATATCAAATCTAATGAAAGAGAATGGTTTCATATTAAAAACTGTTAGTAGCAACCAGTATCTCACGGATAATATAACTGATGCACACGACGAGGATGATCGTGTATTTCTGGCAAATATACCTGTTCAAGTCGAATTTCGCCTTGCATAGCCTGGAGAAAGTAGCAAGAGACATTGGTCTCTATGTGACCTCAGATAATACAGAATTCATGTGTTTTAAACAAGATTTCTCATAAAATGACAACCTCTTAAATCAGTATAACAGATCGTATACCTCGGCAGCGATATTTCATCTACTAAAAATGATGTCAGTATATATACATAGATCGCTATACATGGACCGCTAAAACGGAATTTTTTTCAAGCTGTAGCTGTGCTTATACTACTTTATGATTTGCACCACACGGACGAATGAAAAAAGCTTTTGGGTGGGGGGGAAAGCTTTAGGGGAATTCCCCAAAACAATAGCCTTACAGCCATTTACAGTCGTGCAGAACACAGTTGGAAAAGTTGGGTAAAGTGGCGTTCTCCCATGGATTTCTACACATGGGGGAATACCAGCGTTAGCAAACCAGCATAAATCAAGCCCTAACCTGCATGGACACTGAGCGCTGCTTAGAAGACTTAGTAAGATCGATACCTGAAAGGGATAGAAAGAGAGAGTCAAAGGACCCTGTGTTGTCGGTAAGCCCTGATGAGATTGGAATTCTTTATATTCCTGTGCTGGAAAAACACTCTTAAAGAAACCACACAAATAATCTAATAAATGTACTATGTACGTGATTCGCTAGCCTTTAGGAAAAATAACCCGTGATAGATTGACATGCCGTTAATTTCTTATTCAGATTTTCTCCAATTCAGCCGTGATTTCTTAAGGCAAGATACCTTCTTTTACCAATCTTATTTTACGTTATAATTCAGTTTCAAACAATATTTTTAAAAGTAGCATTACTTTCATTTCAACCACTCATTTGTTCTTCGACGAGGATTTGTGATACACACTTTAACTGCTTCATACTTATCTGAGGAGTTCCCTTGATAAGCAAGTTGAATTCAGATTTAAAACTTCGATTATTGGGTTTAATGGCATATCAACCTTTGTAGGTAATTTAATGCCAAATCCATTTTTATATAAAGGAACAGCTTTATTCAGATGAGTATAAGTTTAGTTTTTTTGCTTACATAGTTAAATATCAAGGCAGTTCTATTACAAACAATTCAGGTTAGCGTAAGTACATTTTAATTGTCAAAAACATTTCTATTTAAAGTTATTCAATTTAGTCAAACAGTTTTATTTTAAACAATTCAGTTGAGTATAAGTATAGTTTTTTGCTTACATAGTTAAATTTCAAACTTCTATTTCAAACAATTCAGTTTAGCGTAAGTGCGCAGTTTAGTTCAATTTGACCCATAGATAGGATCCTATCAGGTGCTACCACTCCATGCTAGTGTAGACCTGGGAGCGATGGTCATAAAGGGGTACTCCGCATTCCCCAAAGCTCCAGCATTTCTGGAGCCTCACCATCAGATTGTTTCGTGCCATACCCATCCGCAGAGAATCAGCCAGTGCATTCTACAGCCCCAACTGGGCAATTCAAAACTTCGTATTAAAAGATATTAACGTAACCATCCATAACTTAAGTGTTTCATCAGTTTTGAAAATAGAAAAATACCCACATTTGTCAATATTTAATATTAAGTTTTCCGTATTTTGTCACCAAAAGCAAGTGGGTCTAATTACCCAGATAATTCATTCCTACTAAGTATCATTCCGATAGATCAAAAAGACAGACGATAAATACTCCAGTCCGAATCAAAAATATTCAGAATTTCACGACGATTACCAAGTTTTATCTTCAAATGAATCTAGGACTAACACGCAGACAAGCAGGGAAAAAAAGACCTAAAACATTTACATACAAAAATTCATATTCAAAAACATCGGAAATTATTGCTTACTGCCTAAAATAATCCATTAAAAGATAACGTCTGCTCTGTTTCAACCTCCTGTTATTTGTTTTGAAGTCGTTTTATAATTCATTTCAAAATTAGCCTTTCATCCATTTCCCTGAAGACTTCAGGTACAGTATTAAGACACATTTTGTTATAACCTTGTTGCGCATAATTTGCTTAATTCAACTTATATAGGGTTATTTTATGCCAAGAAGCTTGGGAACTGTGTACATTACACGTATATATTTACATTTTTTGAATACGGTTATGATATCCGACCGAATATTTTGATAAGAGATCTACTCGACCATAGATGGAATGCTGACGTACTAGTAGTACGGGTCAGAGTGGAACTGAGAGTAATGGCATTGAACAGATTACTCCATATTTTCCAGAGCTCCTTACTTCGGTGAAAGAGACGGATAACTGACCTGAGTAGGAATAATCAAATAATTCGTAGAATCTGTCTAAACAAGGACAGAGGAAAGAAAACAATCTACGTCCAGTGTATTTGATGAAGGGATTAGTTAAAAATGCCCACAAGATTACAAACTATCAGGAAAACTCGGACGTTAACCACTAAAATAAGGATACTCCTAAAAACTGTTCAAATTTTGCTAAATACTTTTATTATCTTAGCTTTAATAAGTCACGTAGAATAATTTTGCCACAACATGTACATTAAATTTTAGTCACTGTTAAAAATTACTGGCTAACCAGAAGGTTCTGAGCGAATAATTTCAAATGGATCGTTTGCAATATAAATCATTTTGAATGGGAATTAAAGGGAAATAATCATTTTGAAAACAAAAGGGAGATAACTCCGTCACTTTTTCTTTTAATTCGTGCAATTATCAAAATTTTATTTTTGCGAGGATGTGCACAACAAATCGAACAAACTGAGTATTCTCACTGAATTGATTTTTTTTTTTGGAAATGATCTTCCATCTTATTCTATGATTGATCATGCCACAACTATTTAAATATGAATACCTAACATGAAAAAAAAGAAGTTTTTTAGAAGTTAAACTATACATACAGATTATATATATATATATATATATAAACACATACACACATTCATACATAAATATCCTATAAAATGGAAGAGAAATAAGTAGTGAAAAATCAATTTTTGTATTGTATTTGTAGATTTATTACGCCATTTCAACCTCCGTGAGTTTCATCGGATAATAATTTGAAAAAATTGAATTTAGGGAAAAACGTTGCTACAACAGTCCAAAGGTTGCATGCCAACATGAATAGGAATGCCATTAATATATATATATATATATATATATATATATATATATATATATTACACTAGCTGAAATACCCGTCATTGACTGGTTTCCGAAAGAGCCTTCAAAAACTTTACTCTAGTTTATGAAAGTTACTCCTTTCATATTATTGAATGTTTTGAAGCAGAATATCTGCAAGTTTTATTGCCAAACTTTGTCCAAAAAATTATAATATAATCTAATATACTGTTGAATTCAGTATTCATTTATCTTAATAAAAATATTGCTAACAATCCCACAGATTATAAATTTATAGCCATTCACCAGAAAGGAATGCCAGTTTTGTGTAAAAGTCGTGCTTCCTTTAAACCAGATATAATCATTGTTGCATACAAACTTCTTATTCTTTATCTCAATATTTTGGTTTATAAATTGAAGCAGCCATCACATAAACTGCGGTTTTGCATGCAATATGTAAGTAAATAAAAGCTTGAGGAAAATTATAAAGACATATTGCTATGTTTATTCAAGAATCACCACAAACAGCAACAATTAAAGATATATCATCATGATTATGTAACATCTTCATTATAACTATTTATGATACTTCATCATCATCATCATGTCGCGCCGCCAGCGCGGATATCCCTGACCCTCTCTCGCCATTTCTCCCTATCATTCATCGCCTCCGGCAGGTCTTCAGGGTTACATCCTGTGTCCTCACATAGTTTATGATACTTAAATCAGTTATAATACTGGCAAACTTTATATCTGCATAAAGATGTGTATTTAAAAATACAGAAATTTGGAAAGATAAATGAGAAAAAACTCTGAAACTATGATTTATCAAATCAGTTAAGATTTGAAATATGCGATTCTGCACTTTTTCAGGTTCCAATAATTATATCGACATACACTCCCATATAAAGATCCTGACTTCCAGTAAACAGCAGCAACAAGATTTTAATGTCATTAAAATCGGAGGTATCTGAATGTTTATCAGGGGCGTTTGCTTTCTTTAAGCCCCCCCCTAATCGAACGAAAATTTTGTATAATACATACTTTATTCTTATCTATCTTCTATTGCCTTTTGTCCGAGAGATGTACACACAGAGACGTTGAGCTTTGACACACACACACACACACACACACACACACACACACACACACACACACACACACACATATATATATATATATAGATAAATATATATATATTGTCATCTACAGAGACTGTTTCGTTGTATCACATCAATGTGACGAGACACGCAGGACGCTTGATGCTGGGATCAAAAACCGCCCAACTTTACGTTAGACTTAGTAGCATACCGCTCAGCCAACAAGCGAACCATGTCAGGTCAGGAGTTATAAGGCATTATGTAGTAGCATTCGTTTATTCACATTTTTGCCTTACTGAATACTAGAGTGCTTAATTCATTTGAAGAGCTTTGCATTATGCGAGTGTCAGCCGTAAATTCCTTTGCAAGAGTGCTCAACCCCTGTGATGCTCATATATCTATATATATATATATATATATATATATATATATATATATAATCATATATTTACATATAAACATATGAATGCACATATATATACACATGCATAAAGTTATGTACTCTCAGCGACATATAAACCCATATTTTCACACAATCCCGCAGGATTATTTAAAGAAAACCATAACATTTTTCAAGTCATTTAACTTAATGCTAAGAATGGAGCAGCGTAAACTTTAAAATTCAATCAAGAAAAATTTTGTCATGAAAATATTACTGAATACAAGATAAAAGATGATTGGAATTCATTTGAAATGTTTAAACATTTTTCTTATCTTTTTTTGACGAGTATTCATTTCACGTCAATTTTCACCAGACTTATTCTACAAGCGTTTGCTAACAATGTGCATCAGAAATTAATTAAGTAAAATCTTCCTTCACGTTTTGCAGTCATTCATTTATCTTCTGAGTTCGTTATCCAGGACGGCTGCCATACTGATTAAGCTACATATATCACTCTTTCACAATAATTCAAATTTAATCATATAACTTACATTATTTTTTTCGTAAGCCGCCGTGTACTTTGTTTATATACACATCACGTATTGGTGATAATATATTTTCTTGTTGTTTTATAGTGTTTATTTCATTTTCTTTTAGTCGGCCAAAGAAAGATCTGTTCTTTGCAAAATCGTATCTCACTTTTAATTGCAAGGCCGGCTTTATTACAGCCGAAATTTTTCTTGCTCTTACGGTAAACATCTAACTGCTCTTTTCAAAAATTCCCAATCCTCGTGTTTGACGGCCTCTCGTATTTACTCAGAGTCGCGATGAAAAAACAAATGAAATCAAAATTAATGGCAATGTTTTTTGCAAAGTTTTTTTTTTTACCTTCTTACTCAATTACCATTTTATAGGAAGGTAGTAACATTATATGTATAGAACGTTAATTCTGGAGAGTTTCTTGAAAGATTTCTCCCAATCAAATATAAAATCCAATATGATCAATTCAGCAATTTTCTATCTTGCGCTTTTACCCTTTTTATACTCTTGCTATCTTTTCGTCGAGATCATCAGGTCAAAGGAGGAAAAAACTCACTAATTGACTTAGCTGTAGGAAAAAAGTCAGAGCTTGACTTTCGGTCCTCCTGTTATTTTCGTCTCAACATAAATCACATCAATCTCGCGCTGCAGATCTCAAAACCTAACTCCTGAAACTTGGCTTCGCGCCAGTTTCTATAGACAGATTCTGTAACGCTGATTGTCTAATACTTTTATCAATCAGAACCGGCCCGTCGAGAGATAAGCTGGTCCGTAAATACCGTTTCTTTTCCACATGAAATGCTGTCACTCACTTCCGGTCCGAGTTACGTCTATTTTGTTTGCGATAAAAGAATGTACGTCACCCTGACACTTTTTGACCTTCACTACCGAAGTATCTCACAGCTTCAACGGAAAAAACGTTAAGGACATTGAATTAACAATGTAGAGATCAGCAATCAAAATAGACTGAAAAACTGGCGAATATTTATTTCACAACGTTTCATCAAAGGGATTGAAATATCACTTTATTCTACTGATCTCCCAAAAAATGGTCGTGTTGGTAGTGTGCATCGTGGGGTGTCACATGACTGTCCACAAAGGAACCTATCATCGATCTCTGTTCTATCTGTTCTTTTGATAGGGAAGAGGTGTTTTACTATTTTACTCTTAACTAGTCAACTTTTATATTTTCTTTTTTTACTCCTTCCAAATCTTCTTGTTCATGAAACAATATTTCCATATCTCTCGTTTATATGAGGTTTGTGTATTCTTTTATACAATTCCTGTGTAAATTAAGTATATAAAACGTTTAATTTTTTTTCCTATATTTAATTGCGTTTATATTGACTTTCCTTCATAAACCATTTTTTGCACACATCTTAAATGTTAAAGAGTTTATTTGAGATATAGTTAAGACCCTATCAGTTGCTATCACTCCCGGTCAGAGTGAACCTGGCAGTAATAGTAATGAATGAGTACTCAATGTTCCCCAAATCTCCAAAGCAGGCAAGAACACTTGTTGATGGAGGGTCTTACTCCTTCGGCAGAGATTCAGTGGGTAAATTCTACAGCTATGTGCTGTACCTTTCGTTGCCATTACTCCCAGTTTCACTGTGACCCGGAGTATTCCTATCTGTTAGGGTTCCATCTACGGATTATATACATCTGTTTATAAATTAATCGTATTCCGTGGGAATACTTTATTCTACATAACAAACTCATTTTTATTAAGAATAGCTCTACTTATTTAAGGATTGGTTGTTGGTTGTTTGTGTTTTATGGCGCATCAACCTCTGTAGGTTATTTAATGCCAAATCTATTTTATACAAATAATGAGTTTACTTCAAATAATTCAGTTTAGCATGAGTACACAGTTTGTCAAAAAATATTTCTATTTCAAACAATTCAGTTTAGTATAAGTATAGTTTTTGTCCACGCACAGTCAAATGTCAAAACAATTCTACTACTCCGGCTCAAAGTGGACCTGTAAGTGATGGCAGTGAAGGAGTAACTCTGCATTCCCCAAAGCTCCTTCATATCTGGAACCTCACCATTAGATTATTTAGTATCATATCCAGGACACTCGTTGGGTTGGGTTTTACCCCCTCTACAGAGAAGCAGTCGTTGTGTTCTACAGCCCCCACCCAGCCGACTGGGCAAACTTGTTTAAGGATTATTCTTAGTTATTTGAAACCCTATAACGGTGTGCCAACAAATTACTATAACTAAATTGAATAAAAAATTACTATCCTTTTAGTATTAGATAAGAATAGTTCAAACAATACTAAAACTTAATTTGAAGTAATGTCCATAAATCTTAACTTCAGTCAGCCGCTCTTACGTAAAGGTTCACTCTAGCTAAAAACGACTTACAAGACGTTCTTTTCAGTAGTTTTTACTGGGACTGCAAGAAATTAAGTGACCTTTTAAATTGAATTTCTTCGAATTATAAATCACTTTAGATGAGTTTCTTTCCGAAGTTTAATCAATCAAAAGTAAAAAAAAAAAAAAAAAAAACTTCAAAAAGATCTCAATTTCAAATCTGACATTTCACCTTTACAATACCTTTCAATCTTATCTGTCATAAGCGGTTCCAGTTTAATTCAATACGCAAGAGTCAAACACTGATGATCAACAGTGATCAACTAAATCATGTTCTTATAAAAACGGCTTTATTTAGTAATGTACTGCCCCCACCGCTCCACTGGTGATCCTGATATCAAGTTGTGTATCCGACAATTAAGAGGTCAATTACAATAACTTTAAGAGTAGATACAAGAGGCTGTCACTCAAGAGGATTGGGAATTTTTGAAAAGGGCAGTTAGGTGGTTACCTGGTGAGCAAGAAAAATTTCGGGTGTAACAAAGCCGGCTTTGCCATTAAAAGTGAATTACTATTTGGCAAACAATAGATCTTTCCTTGGCCGACTTGAAAATACGACATCTTACCGTTTTGGGGGAGGGGGAAGGGTCCCGAGTTAAGTTTTAACGTCGGTAATGAAGTGAATGGAATTTTTTTTGTGACCCAGTGTCTGAATCTCCTTTGGCCATCTCTTTATTGCGTCTTAGTTAACTTTGCCCGAGTCAACCACAACTTTCACTTGGCGCATTTTTGATGACATGTCGGAAAACATTAATACAAGCTTTTAGTCTCAATATCGCATTTCGGTACCGAAAAGCCAACATCGACCCGGTGGCTTTTTTTATTGGGTTCAAGTAACTTTTACATCTAGGTTTGCTTCGTTTAGATTTCGCTAAGAGCGTTCTATCTCTTTCTTTCTGTGCCTCCCTCTCAAGCTGTTATAGTGATTTTGGCTGGTTGTATTTTATGGCATATCAACCTTTGTAGGTTATTTAATGCTAAATCCATTTTTATACAAATAGTTCTATTCAAACAATTCATTTTAGCACGAGTACACAGTTTAATTGTCAAAAACATTTCTATTTCAAGGTATTTAATTAGGTCACACTATTGTAATTCAACAAATTCAGTTTAGATTTTGTTTACTCAGTCAAATATCAAAACAGTTCTATTTTAAACAATTCAGTTTAACATAAGTACGCAATTTACATGTCAAAATAAATGTCAAAATAGTTCTATTTCGAACAATTCAGTTTAGCAAGGGTACGCAGTTTAAATATCAAAACTCTTCTATTTCAAGTAATTCAGTTTAGCATAAGTACGCAGCTTAGTTCAATTTGAACCATAGATAGGACTCTATCAAGTGCTACCACTCCAGGCCTGATTTGACCCGAGAGTGATGGCAATAAAGGGGTACTACGCATTCCCTAAAGCTCCAGCATTACTGTAGTATCACCATCAGATTGTTTAATGTCATATCCAAGCGACTCGTTGTCTTACCCCTCTACAGAGGTTCAGTCGGTGTATTGTACAGCCCCAGCCGACTTGGCAAAAGTGACTTAGGATACTCAGACAACTGTTTATATTCGTTGAAGTGTTCATAAATTATTACTTAATAGAAATCATTCTAAGACTTTTAAAAATACGGCTTATACACATCAAATATAATCCAAAGAGTATAACACACACAAACTATATATAGCATTCTGGCGAAGGAATATAACGGTTGCCACTCGCGTAATTCAAAGCTCTTCTAACGAATTGAGCAGTTTGGTATCCAATAACGCAAAATATAGACAAAAGAAATTTGGTACATATGCGTTAATTCCCGAGCTGTAGTTGAGTCGCAAGCATGGCTTAGTTGTATGTCATCAGTAAAGTTAGGCAGATTTCGATCTCAGCTTGGAGCGTCTTACGTGTCTGGCTACACTGAAGAGTTGTGATACAACGTAACAGTATCTGTGAATGACAATATGAGTTTGCTATATTTATTAATATAGAGTGCTCGATATCGGTGATAGAGCATTTGAATAACAGACAACGACGAGTACATCCAGTTTCTCGCCTATATGAACATTAGATCAAGAGGCGCCATGTATTATATTATTGAGTAAGTTAAGGAAAGCCAGGGAAATCTTAGGCCTGTGTAGTATATATTCGGTCTTGTTTACATCGATGGAGATTTTTTTTTTAATTTGCCTTGTTATTTACATGGGTATATTAATTTTTCTTCTGGTGGTTGTCATTTGTTGCCCAGTACGAAAATTAAACTCACTACCTCCAAGTTATGTTTTGTATAAATCAAAGTGAATGGAAAAATATACAAACCAAGAGTTTGTCTCCAACCCTTTTTCTACCGAACTACTATCCCCCCTTTGACCTACAGTGTTGGTTGGTGCACGATTTGGTTTGTGTAGTTTCTGTGGTCATGTCGATCAAGGACGCCTGACAAGCGTGCTGGTGAAGCCCAACATTCGTGTCGGGTGGCTAAGATCGACAACTCCCTTGGTCTCAGTGGGTCGGACCCCATCTTTCAGATACTTTTGCAGGATTAAGTTTACTGCTTAGTACCAGAGACGCCCCTTTTTGGGGGAATGCCGACGAGGCGAAGGTATTTTAGAGCTCTTCTGAGCTTCGCCTCATTCCCAGCTCTCACCCTGAAAGGCCATACTCTCGCTTGGTAGGGAGCTCGACAAATACCAAAATTTCTCCGCATTGCCTGGAGAACTTTTGCGGCACAATTTAAACAACAGTTAATTTATTTACTCTGTTTCATTTTTTAATGTTTGTGTTCATTTATTTTCGTTTTGCTATCATTTTATTAGTCTTTACAATTGTCGTTTTTCACGTGGCTTCGTACAAATATTTTGCATGCCTACATTTGGTTGGTTGGTTGTTTGGGCTTTATGGCATATCAACCTTTGTTGGTTATTTATGCCAAATCCATCTTTATACAAATAATCAGTTCTATTTCAAACAATTTAGTTTAGCATAAGTACAGTTTGTCAAAAAACAATTCTATTTTAAGCTATTCAGTTTAGTCAAACAGTTCTTATTCAAACAATTCCCTCTAGTATAAGTATAGATTTTGTTTACACACAATTAAACACCAAAACAGTTCTATTTCAAACAATTCGGTTTAGCATAAGTACGCAGTTTAGATGTAAGTACATTGTTTGATTGTCAAAAACATTTCTATTTTAAACTATTCAGTTTAGTCAAACAGTTTTAATTCAAACAATTCAGTTTAGTGTGAGTATAGTTTTTGCCCACAAACAGGTAAATCTAAAAGCAGTTCTATTTCAAATAATTCAGTTTAGCATAAGTACGCAGTTTAGTTCTGTTTGACCCATAGATAGGACCCTATCAAGTGCTTCTACTCCGGGCCAGAGTGGACCTGGGAGCAGTGGCAATGATGGGGTACTCCACGTTCCCCAAAGCTCCAGCATCACTGGAACCTCACCATCAGATTGTTTAGTGTCATATCTAGGACACTCGTTGGGGAAGTCTTTCCCCTCTGCAGAGATGAAGTTGGTGTATTCTGCAGCCTCTGCCGATTGGGCAACAAACTTTGAGTAATAAAGCGGATATAAATTCAGAATTTACTTTACGGTTTATCCTGTATTAGTCTCATATACCTGCAGAAGAAAATACAATACCACTTATAAAAAATATCCTTTTTTTTTTCATTACAAAGTAGTCGAAATGTTTGGCAGAGAGAGAGAGAGAGAGAGAGAAAGAAAGAGTCAGTCTGAAACTGCTAAGATTTATACCAGGTTGCGATATATTCAGAGAGTCTTACGTCTTCGTTCTGCCTCCACGATAGAGGCATCCGCTAAGGTCTCTTTTCTTCAAGGATCAATACTCGTTTTCGACATTAGCTAGTCTTTTACATTGAGACTTTACCTCTCAAACTCGAGGGCGTCTCGTCTCTCCGCTCTCGGCTAACAGCTCCAAGCTTGAAAACTTTCGTCATTATATATTTTTCGGACGTCAACGCACCTCGTTGTTACTCCTCTTTTTGGCACAAACTCACACAATTCACGTGGCATTTGTTTACCTTAATACACAGGTGCATCCTGTTTTTGAAATTCACGAACTTACATGTCCTGTCAAAGCCCAGTATGTAACAAGTGGCTAATTATTAAGTCCTTTACTGATTTAAGAAATACGTCTTTTTATAGAGGTTTGATCTGTCTCTACACACCGTATTGTATCTGTCTAGGCATATTCTAATAAAATCAAGGATTTGAGTCTATCGATTAAGCTTTTCGTGTTCGGGGCAGCAATGATCAAAAGTAAATGAACTTGAGTTAAAACAAATTTCGGACAATCATTACACAGCCTTCATCCTAACTTGCTTCATACAGATCACAAACATGAGAAGGCTAACTCAATTTCAGATTGTTTAGTATATATATATATATATATATATAGAGAGAGAGAGAGAGAGAGAGGAGGTGCCCGGAGTGTACTCGTTATCGTCGTAGAAAATGGACACAGCGTTTATTTGCGCTATATTTAATGAAGTCGCTCGTAGTGTAACGGCTATCTTTCTAAGAAATGGAATCAGTGACCCAAGTTCAAATCCCGGAGGAAGCTGACTGCATTCCACATAACACTAATACCATTGAGAAAGGTATGAATCCACTTATTCTTCCACTAGCTATGGATAAATAGTAAGGTAGACTGGGTTCTTCAGCCTTGGTTAAGCAACCAATCTAGGAGAAGAAAAATTCAATGAAAATTTATTAAACTCAGCTAAAATATTGACTTTTTGTCACATCCTGCCTGTGCCGAGGGGTTGGTTATATATATATATATATATATATATATATATATATATATATATATATATATATATATCGTTTTAACGTGAAATGAAATAGTGAACAATTTTGAGGATGAAACTTTGTTAAATACACTATCAACTGGATACTGCGATTTTCTGTTCAGTTTTAGTTTCCCAAAATGATAGTTTCTACCATTTTAATATGAATGTGAGCTGGTGAGTAGATATCATCAGCCCAAGAAGAGACTCAAAACTATAAAACAGACAAGTACTTCATTCTACTCTTGACACCCATTATCAAGTTTGACCTTTCACTTATAAAAAAAATGTTAATAGAAAGGCAATTCATTTTTCGTTAAACCACAGACAGTAGCACTCTGCCCTCATTTTACACACAACACCTACACTGCGATTAGATTTATTATCTTTATACAAATCCTCCGTAGTAAAAAAAATATAATCAAACATTGGAATCGAAATTACAAGTTGATCCCGTTGGTTTGAAAATAATCGATTATCGGCTCAACCCCCTCCAAGGTTTTAAATTACTACATTCCAAAAATTGCCATCAGTTTTTTTATTTTCTTATCTCAATTAGAAAGGAGGATATAATCAACCACCAATCAACACGTTATTACTAATAATTCAATTTAGACTCACAGCAAATGAGTTTCAAGAACTGCTATTTAACACGAATCATTCTATTCGACATTACTCATTCGTTAAATGGTTCCAAGCATATCACGAATAATTCTATTAACTATTTATCATTTGTTTGCTCACAGTAAAGAAGTTCAAGTATGGCTATTTAACACTAATAGTTCTTTTCAACACCATTCATTAACACACAGTTAAATCATTACAAGTATTGCTATGTATCAATAACAAATTACGTAAACATCAGTAATTTGTTTACACACAGTTAAAAGATCAATTATTTCTATTTCTAACAATTCAATTTTGCGTAATTCATTTGTTTGCACACAGTTTAAATGTCAAAAATTCTATTTGACCCAAGATAGGACCCTACCTACTACTACCACTCCAGGTTAGAGTAGACCTGGGAGTAATAGCAATTAATAGATACTCTGCATTCTCTAAAGCTCTAAAACTGAAGCCTCATCATCAGATTGTTTAATGTCGTATTAAGACACTAGTTGGAGGGGTCTTACCCTTCGGCAGAGATACAATCGGTGTATGTTATAGCCCTAGCCGATTGAGCTACCAAGATCTTTTAAGTTAATTTTATCATATGAAGTCATTCCACACATACAGATAAAACAGCCAGTAATGTACTTAAAGAGTGTGTGCGCCAAACTTTTTTTTTCTTTGGTTTTAGTCGAAATGTTCTTGTCGACTCACGTCGGAAACAATTTTTATTAATTTTTCAGTACATTTTTTATTTCAGTTTAAAAAAGGATAAATGAATATCATGTGTTGCATTGTTCACCCCCACCCTACACAGACACAACATACTCCAGAGTGATGTGATTCTTCAGAAAAAAAAAATCACTCTTTTAGGTTGAACAGGAAATGTTCTCATTTGTAGATGCCTGCATATTTGTTTTCAAGATGTCGAAGAAGTGAGAGAAATATAAACGGTACAGGTCTCTGGCTATGACAGGACGAAAAAATAGTTTACATTCACGCCATAACGAAGATTACGTAATTGAGATCTTCATAACCTTTGATTCTTTCTGCGCCTCCAGTCTGTTAAACTTCAATCAATCAAGGCTTAACCGATCGCTACTTCATCGGGCCTGTCCACTGAACCCATTTGTGTCCTCGGAAATGCATATATGCATACGTTATCGTCTTTGAAAATAGAATCCGTGACCTTAGTTCTAATTCCTTCACGGAGCTATTTGCTTTTCAATTCGAGCCAATGCTCTTGAGAAAGTCGTAAATCCATGTATTCTCCCACTAACTACTGATAAAATTACTCATGTATCATATCCGACCCGTGTTCGTGGAGTTGGATCTCTCTCTCTCTCTCTCTCTCTCTCTCTCTCTCTCTCTCTCTCTTTATATATATATATATATAAAGCCCAAAATAGGTGCACTCTAAATGTTATATGTGTATCCATTTATTTAGTGTACAAGCAAGCACACGGACCTGTTCACACAATATTCTTAATACAGCAGAGGGTGTTCAAAACGTGCAAGGTTACTATGAAGACAATACGTTTTTCTTTTTCATGTAAATTGCTTATGCTACGTCACATTTTGTCCCCTGACGGTGACACGTCAGTTACAGGGAACGATTAGAGTAGTTCAAATCCTGGACAAGTCCGATTGCATTTCACATAGCACTAATACCCTTGGGAAAGGTATGAATCCAATTATTCTCCCTCCATGGGTAAAATAGTTGGGTAGACTAGGTTCTTCAGCCTTGGTGAGGCAACTATTCTAGGAGAAGAAAAACTCTAAATTTAAACCTGTTAAACTCCGTTTAAAAATTGACCTTGTGTCATATCCTGCCCGAGCGGAGGGGTTGGTAAATAAGATTAGGGTATTTTTGGCTGAACGAGGGAAGAAGCCAAGAATGCCTTTTTTTGAGAACTTTGGTCGATTTTTAAACTGCAATTAACGTGTTTTGTACTTTTTATTTAAGAAGACGCTTATGGCGTAAGGGTTATCATTGTAAGAAATGGAATTGGCGACCCGATTTCAAACCCTTGATGAGGATGTTTGCATTTCAGATAGTCCTAATACCCTTGGCAAAGGCATGAATCCAACAAACATTATTCCAACTATAGGTAAATAGTAGGGTTGACTCGTCTCTGTAACTATGGTTCGGAAATCGGCCCAGAAAGAATAACTGAATTAAACCCCGTAAAATACGCTTAAAAATTGACTGTCATATCCTGCTCGTGTAGAGCTGTTGGTAAATACCTATACCTAATATAATAGACATACATATATATATATATATATATATATATATATATATATATATATATATATATCGATAGATATAAAATGAGAAGTTTATTTTTCTCTAATAAGATACTAGCAGACTAATATGTTCTAACTGTGCCAGCATTGTAAAATTAAGAAAAAAAAAATCTTACCCCTGATCTCAAGAGCAGTTTAAAGACCTTTTTAAAAAAATTCTCAATGCTCTACATTACTTTAACAATTTACCCTGAAAATGTTATTAACAGTTTAACACAAGAATGTATGCATTTTTTTTAGATTTTCTGGATGGATCTAAGCTGTGATGTCAAAAGAAAGGTATTCATGGACAAGGCAAATATCAGCGCATAACACAAGGGCAACAGGCTACTAGGTGAACGTTGGTTTGGTTTCTTTGTTTTAATGGCATATCCAACCTCATGGGTTATTTAAGGCCAAAGCTATCCTTGTAGAAAGACATTGGTACTGTTTAACCCATAGCTGGGACAGAAGGGAGACCATACAAGTAAACATCACAGTGATTGGAGTTCAAACTCGCTTATTAAGATGTCGGAGTCCATTTTGTTAGGTGCTACGCCGTGCAGAATCGCCGTCTTCGAGCTGGGAGTCAAGATTTAATGTGAACACTGCTAAAAGTATGATGCAAGCAACTAAGGTTCAAATTTGGTCATAGCACACAACGCAATTTTTTTAAGTTAGAGATCACTACCAATATTGTATTATTAGGCACAGACCTGCTTGGTTTAACTGCGTTGGTGATCTTCTAAACCACCCACGCTCCTGCTTACTTTGTGTTTTTATCACAGAACGTAAGATCACTTTTAAGCATTAGAAAAGTCTAGGTGACTGACCTAATGAGAAAAAGTTGGCTGTGTGGTAAATTTGGAGGAAAATTTTCTTTCGCGTACGCATTTCGAAAATCAACTTTGTCACAAAACAGTTATGCCCACCCATAAATGAATACAGAGTGAGTGGGAGGAACAAGGGGGTTCGAAGACCCTGCTGATGTGATACAAGTTGAAATAGGTTGGAATTGAGAATGGGTCCAGTCCTGGAACTATGACAAAGGGATAGGACAATTCCTTAAATATGGAAAAGCAATTTTAAACGAAACCGATTTATAAGAAATTGACATTAAGGATGATAAATCGTATACCCAGCTAATGAACACGAGGGTTGGACGCTTGGCTCAATATAAGCTGAAGTTTTCGACATCTCAGACAGTCCGAAAAGAAGTCAGTCAAGAGTAGTCGACTAAGTCCGTCCACCACCGCTCAAAAAGTCACTGAAATGATGAACAGGCCGAGAGCCAGCAGTTACACCAAATGACTCTCCATCGCAAAAACATACAACAGTTAAGACTGGTTAGAAATCTAACCATTTTTCTTTATGTCATCTGTTGTATACAATGTTTTTAACCCTTCCCATTCAGCCCTTGTCGAATGACACTAAAATCTGCAACACAGATCCAAACCGTTCAGTGATAAGTCAAGTCTTTGATATTCGAATCCTGACTCAAGGTCTCATCTATACCTCGTATCAGTAGGGTGTTCGAGCTCTCTTGTTGTTCCCACTCACTCAACGAGTCATTCCTGGGCAGGTATAATTGTTGTTTCGGAATAAATCTGATTTTCAAAATGTGTAGGGGAATGAAAGTTTTCTCCCAATTTATCAGCCACCTCGACTTTTTTAATGAACTCTGAGACTGCCTAGATGGCCTTTACTGGTTGTCTAGTGTTTTTTCTCAGTTTTAGTTTTAAGTATTTTCTTTGTTCTGGAAACATTTAACGACTAAGATTCTATCAGACTCTTCACACAGGACATTTTATAATGCAATCAGTTCCCTTTCAGAAAATCTCAGAAATAATCCAGACATTTTTCGCCTGAATCGACAACCTGTCCAAGTCATCTTATATTTTGAGTATCCAGTGATTTGTTTATTCAAATAATATTCAAGCAATAAAGATTCTCTGCTTTAAAAGTAGATCTTTACTAAGCATTGTTTTATCTAGCACACACATCTCAGGGTGCTTATAGTACCAGAGGTTACACATCTAAATACTGACCCAACTGATTGTTGATTAACTAATTTACTTAGGTTAATGTATCATACAGACCAGAGGGTGCACACAGTACCAGCTGTTTTTTGATTGCCATTCCTTTAAGTGCTGAACAAACTCATTGTTGCTTAACTTCAGTGGCCTAACCGTAAGTAGCTGGCCACGTTGTAGTAAAATGGTTAGCGATCCAGTCTCTCAGAGCAATTACTATTTCCTAAGTAATTCAATTCTCACTGGGTACCACATACTTCTGGCCTTGTGCCAAAATAAACAAATTCCTAGCTACTTTATAGATGTTGGATTAATATTTCTTTAATATGCAACACCTAAGTGCAACAAATATCCAAGTATCAACGGCTTTGTGCGCATAATGTTAATCACATGTGACAGATTTTACTAATTGAAGAATTTATGCTATGAAAGTTATTTTGTCTTCCAAGCAAATATATGAATCTTTGTGACGAAAACAAACTTTTCTTTCCACTTCAAACAAGAGGAACTCCGCGAGGCGTTATAGCTAACGTCTTGGATTTCGACATCGTAGTGAGTTCGAATTATAGTTACGCTATGACGTTCAGTTTCACACTAATACCTTTATGAACTCCTTTATCACTCCTGTTATAGGCTCAAGAATACCACTACTGTTCTTTTATAAGAATGGATAGGTATTAAATTAGCCACGAATGAAATATGCCATTAAACAAAAGAAACCAAAATACTTCACATAAGATTTTGATGGATGGTTGGTTGGGTTTTATGGCATATCAACCTTTGTTGGTTATTTAATGCAAAATTCATTTTTATATGAATAAACAGTTGTATTTGAAAAAAATTCAGTTTAGTATAATTACTGTTTAACTATCAAAAACATTTCTATTTCAAGCGATTCAGTTTAGTCAAACAGTACTAATTCAAACAATTCAGTTTAGCATGAGTACGCAGTTTACATATAAAAACAGCTCTATTCCAAGCAGTTCAGTTTAGCATAAGTAAGTATTTTAGTTCTATTTTACTCACAGATAGGACCCTATCAGAGTGGACCTGGGAGCGATAGTTATGAAGGGGGTACTCCAAATTTCCCAAAGCTCCAGCATCACGGGAACCTCACCATCAGATTGTTTAGTGTCATATTTCAGGACACTCGTTGGAAGGTGTCTTTCCCCTCCGCAGAGGTGCAGTCGGTTTATTCTACAGCCCCACCCCACTGGGCAAACAAGATTTTGAGTAACCTGCAAACAGGATTTATACGACCCCCTGTTAGCTTTTATAAATTATCATTTTAATGTGGGTGTCACGCAAGAATTAATTCGTGAGTGACTGTAGCAAAAATGCTTGATCCCCCCCGGAATTCCTCTTTGGGGGAGCCTCAGTCGTCAAGCGATAAACTTGGCTCTGCAATACAGGGAGTGCTCATCGGTAAGGGAATACGCGACTCCCCGCGAATAACCTAATATATAACTTGACAAAAGTAATTTTTACTTAATAAGTATTAGCTAATTTGCATATTTTGCTTTAAACTAAGAATGAAAATTTATAACATTCATCCTCATCTGATTTTTTCATTAATTTAGATAAACGATTGTTTTGGTAACTTTTTATTCTCTGTTGCGATATCTTAAACAAGCTTGGCCTTGTGAACTGACTTGGTTTATAGTATTTCAACCGTTACAGGTCTTTTAATGCCAAATCCTCTTTATCCATATATATCAAATATATATGATTTGGTTTGGTTGGGTTGGGTTTTATGACTTATCAACTATTGTAGGTTATTTAATGCCAAATTTATTTTATCCATATTCTCTTTCAAAGAATTCCCTTTAGCATAAGTATACAGTTTAAATGTCAAAAATACTTTCATTTCAAACTATTCAATTTAGCATAAGTGCTGTTTTTTTACAAAGTTATATGTAAAAACAGTTCTATTTCAAACGATTCTGTTTAGCATAAGTACACAGTTCATTTTTATTTGACCCATAAATTGGACCTTATCAGGTGCTACCACTCCGAGCCAGAGTGGATGAGAGAGCGATGGCAATAAAGGGGTACTCCGCATTCCCCAAAGCTCCAGCATTCCTGGAGCCTCACCATCAAATTGTTTAGTGTCATATCAGGAAATTCGTTGGGGTGGGGTCTTACCCCTCTGCAGATGTACAGTCGGTGTATTCTGCGGCCCGAGCCGATTGGGCCATGGGATATTGGCATCGTTAGCCTTACTCAAAGTTTTATCACTCACCCAAGTTAACTTTTTCCAACCTCAAAGGAAAAATATCAATATATAATGATATTAATATTTATCAAAGAAATGAGCATTTATAAAGACATTGATTCAGTTATTAAAAAACAATCTCTAAAAAGAATACTTTTATACAAGAAAAAAAAAAGTACCTACCCCCAAAGAAAAATATAAAGAATCATATGTTTAACCTCTGAAAAAAAGAAATTTACTATCTTCGCTTCACATAAAAATATATTTTGAAAAACAGTTGAATCTATTTACTCAAAAAGGACATTAATTTATGAAAAAAAATTATATTTACAAAAAATATCCTAAAAGAATATATATTAAAAAAAAATATGCCCTCCAAAATATATTTATAAAGAAAAGATTTATCCCCACAAAAAAATGGGAAAATATTAATATATTTACCTTCACCCCAATTAAAAACAATAATCTACTTCTCTTCCCCAAATCTTTATCAATATTTCCATTAGTTTTCTTTTTTAGTAAATCTATAGTTCATTTTGTTTTGTAAATGGGCTTTTATTTCAAATTTAAGAATCGGTAACGATCTATTTCTGGTTATTCATAATTTATTTCGTGGACTTCCTATGACAACAGCTCGCATACAGAAAATATGAATATTTCATTAAGATAATAAGCAAATTGCGCCATCCCAAAGTATATCACGATGGAGGATAGTCAGCCATTCAGTAATGACTGTCTGGATTGAATCATAGACCATTCCTAAGTGATAAAAGTTCATCATTAAAGAGTGCTCCATTGTTTTGTCCCTGTGCCATATTAAGTTAAGCTTATTAAATAACCCAAGGAAAGAACATGTTCTTTAACTTAGAAACAAACATTTATTCGATCACTAGAATTAAACAGCAAATCACTATTTCCCCGCGTAAGTACGTTTTGATCAGACGATGCATAAACAAAGATTTATCACGAAAACAAACATTTGGCTTGTTTTAGTTTGATTTTATGGCATATAAACTATTGTTGGTTATTTAATGCCAAATCCATTTTTGTACATATAAACAGTTCTATTTAAAACAATTCAGTTTAGCTTAAGTACACAGTTCTGTTTGACCTACAGACAGAACCCTATCGGGTACTACCTCTCCGAGCCAAAGTGTACTAGGAAGCGATGGCAATGAAGGGGTACTTCGCATTCCCCAAATGTCCAGCATTATTGGAACCTCACCGTCAGATTGCTTGATGTCATAAACAGGACACTCGTTGGGTTGGGGTCTTACCCCTATGCAGAGATGCAGTTGGGGTATTCTGTAGCCATCGGCATATTCTACTGCCCCTCTCCTGCCGATTCGGCAAAGACAAACATTTATTTCCACTTCAAACAAGAGGAACTCCTCGTGATGTAGTTGCTAACGTGTTGGATTTCGACATCGTAGTAAGTGAGTTCGAATTCTAGCTGCGCTTTTCCGGTTCAATTTCACACTAATAATCCTGTGAATTCCCTTATCCCACAAACTATGGTTTCAGAGCATTTACTGGATGCACTGATGAAAAAAGAAAATGAAATATCTTGAGTTGGGGAAATATCCGAGATTTTTATATTGCTACATTGTTGCAATCATGTGTAACCCATTGAATTAGATAAAAAGAATTCTGCACTTAGATGTATTGGTCAGACCAGCCATAGACATTTTATACTTAGGTTGGGCCCTGAAGAAATTTTTGATAATTTACTCATCTAGATCATGCTCTCAATATATAGTAATTTACGAAGCTCTTTGCTTCGATGTGGCACAAGGCCGAATGAATGGGGTACCCAATGAGACTCGAACTCACTCGTGTAGGTTTGCTAGTCTAGCTTGCTAACCGTTACACCACCAGAGGTGCCCATGCTCTCAATATATAAGTTGATCTTCTATGTAGATCTACCATTTATTTACTGTCACCAAATTCTTCCAATGCCTAAATTTTAGCATTACTCGTGTATATGTGGATGCCTATTTTTGCCCCCAATATCAGTTCATCGAAATTTATACACTCTGGTTGGTTGGTTGTTTTACGGCGTATCAACCCTTTCTGGGTTATTTAACGCCGAATTAAATATTAAACATTTCAGTTTTTGCTTACAATCAGTTAAATACCTGAACAGTTTTATTTCAATTAGTAAGCTGTTCATATATCAAAACAGTCCTATTCTACAGCCCCAACCGAATGGGCAAAAAGTTAAATTATTCCAATATTGCCATGTATCACTAACAATTAACCATCAATTATTTGTTTACACCCAGTTAAATGATCAAACAGTTCTAATTCAAACAATTCCGTTTAGTATAAGAATAGTTGTTGTTTACACACAATTAAATGTCAAAACATTTATATTTCAAGCAATTCAGTTTAGCATATGTACGCAGTTTAGTTCTATTTAACTAATAGATAGGTCCCTATCAGGTACTGCTTCTCCGGTCCAGAGTGAACCTGGGAGCGATGGCAATGAAGTGGTACTCCGCATTCCCCGAAGCTCCAGCATTACTGGAACCTCAGTATCAGATTGTTTAGTGTCTTATCCAGGACACTCGATGGGGGGGGGGGTCTTATCCCTCTTCAGAGGTGCAGTCGGTGTATTGTACAGTCCCCACCAGCCGACCGGGCAATCAAGTCTGAATCTGTTCAACCGTGGGCAGTATGTGACAAGCTCAAATGTTAAGCGGAGTAAAGCTGTTTTTGAATTCAGTTTTCCTTCTGAGACTCGTTGTCTAACCAAGACTAGAGAATCCCGTCTGTCCTATTTTCGCATAACTCAGGGAACAGATAGACTCATGCCTTTTTCAAGGGCATTGGCGTGAAGGGAAACGCAAACAGTCTCATCCAGGCTTTGAACTCTGTTTCACCAATTTCATTTCCCACGAAGATAACTTCCTCCACAAATTAAAAACATTATGAAGGGATTTGGAGAAATTTTAATACATTTTGGCCTCTTTCTAACCCCCACGACAGTTCAAATCTCATCTTCGTCGCAAATTTTCAGTTTTCTGCATTCATATTTTCGTAGCGGCTTGTCTGTTGACACGGGCCTCTCTCTATACATAATATGTAATAGTAAAAGTCATCTCCTCGGCGATCGTGCCTTCCTTCTTAAAATTGCCAGGTCGGCTGTGGTTGTAGAATTCACCGACTGCTTCTGTGCTGAGGGATACAGACACTCGCAACAAGTGCCCTGGGTATGACACTAAGCAATCTGATAGTGAGGCTTTGGGAAATGCAGAGTGCCCCTTCATTGCCATCGCTCCCAAATCAACTTTGACTCGGAGCGGTAGCACTTGATAGGGTCATATCTATGGGTGAAATAGAAGTGTGTACTTAAGCTAAACTGTATTGTTTGAAATAGAACAGTTTGATCATTTAACTGAGCGTAAACAAATAGTTGATGTTTAATTGTTAGTAATACATTGCAATATTGGAACCATTTAACTTTTTGCTCTTTTAGGGTTGTAGAATATACCTACCGCACCTCTGCAGAGGGTAAGACCCCCCCAACGAGTGTCCTGGATATGACACTAAACCATCAGATAGTGAGGTTGCAATGATGATGGGACTTTGGGGAATGCAGAGTACCCCTTCATTTCCATTGCTCCCTGGTCCATTATAACCCGGAATGGTAGCACCTTATAGGGCCTTATGTATGGGTTAAATAGAACTAAACTTCATACTTATCCTAAACAGAATTGTTTGACTAAACTGAATAGCTTGTAATAGAAATTGTGAATTGAATTGCCATGACCGGCGAACACTTCCGCACGACATACATAAATACTGGACAACTGTTTACATCTTATTAGGTCTCATCAGCAGTGTATACCGTGATCTGCACCACTTGAGATCGAACCAGCGACCACAGATTGCAGAGCCGAAACTCGGCAACTGAACCACAGTCCATATCGCACACAAGTGACGTCAATATAACTGGTCATATCAATATTTAGCGAATAATTAGCTATCCGGCTACAAACATTTACATATTTCCCCACATAGGACACCTCTGTTGATGTAATGGTTAGCAAGCTAAACCTAAGTAAAAAAAAAAAAAAACTCTTTGCAAATTACAATCCATACTCACTCATTTGGTGTGGATGCTCCATGGTTATCGTCCTTGTAAATGGACATGGCAGCACGAGTTCAAATCCTCAACTAGGCTGTTTGCATTTCATATAACACTAATACACTTGGGAAAAGTATGAATTCAATTATTCTCCTTCCAGCTACAGATTAAATAGTAAGGAAGACTGTTTTTTAGCCTTGGTTGGGCAACTAGTCTAGGAGAAAACAAATTAAAATCAAGTTAAAATTGACCTTGTGTCACATCCTGCTTGTGCGGAGGGGTTGGGTTAATACATACACTCAAATTTGTGGAAGTATAACAAAGTAATTTGTTTATTTCAGTACAGTGAATCCAATGTTCAATTTTTGCTCCATGGCCTTTTGCCATAGTTATGTTTCATTAAGAGATTAAGGTTGAAAGAAATTCAAGTTTAAGCTATCTTTCGTCAGGATCCAAGCTATTTACGGTAGCCAGTTTTTACTCACTGTTGGGTCCATGGAAAGAAGTTCTTCTCGAATCGGATATAAGAAGACAGAGAAAAAATCACTTTTTACAAAGCCTTAGAGGAATTTGTACTCATTAACTTTGTTCTTTCTTGGGCATCTCTGGTGGTGTAATAGTTATCAAGTTAGACTTAGCAAACCTTCACAAATGAGTTCGATTCTCATTGGGTACCCCATTCATACGGCCTTATGACACATCTAAGCAAAAGCGCTTTGTAAATGACCACTTGGTTCTTTTTATTCGACAACACCTACTCTACCTCCCCTCTTTTGCTTCATCCTTCCAATTTTATACAATATCCCCTGAAGATAAGTAATTCATTCAAGTTTGCATGGGCTTTTCTCTCCTAAACTGGTTGTTCCGCAAGCGATAAAATATTATCTTTGGTTTTGACCAGGGATTCTCAAATTTTTACTTGATGCACTACTTGTGACCAAATTTCTATTTACCCCAAATAAATTCACTGGGTATTGAATTACGAACTAATTTACCATTGTTTAAAACTGTTTACATCACCTAGCTGCGCTTCTCATACGGATTTTCCTGACTTCCAAACTTCATCCCGTTTCTGTGCTGGGCTATTGTCGATAACTTATTCGTCAGCCAACACTGGCATGGCCACGTGAAGGGGTTTACAGGAGAACGTCACTTTTGAGTTCATCCTTGCTTCTCCAGCAGTGTTCAGCATGTCTTGTTCGTCTTACTTGGATAGTTTTAGAGATGGGAGGGAAGTGGTCATACAGCAGTAAACTATTAATGCAAATACACCTTAAACTCTTGAACTAATTTTTTCTTTAATAGAAAAGATGGATTTAGTGATCACTGAGAAGATCATGAATATTGGCCCAGCGGTTAGAGTGTTCGCCAATGGCCCGGGAGACCTGGGTTCAATCCCAGGTCGAGTCATACCAAAGACTTTAAAAATGGAACTTGATACCACCTTGCTTAACACTCAGCATTATAAGGTACGGTTCAAGGGTAAAGTGGAGCAATCCAGGGAATGGAGTAGCGCCCTCCCCTACACCTTGGTGTAGTAGCTATCGAAAAGGGAGCCTTCGGGTCACCCTTGACTATGGTCGCTAACTTTACTTTTTTTTTTACTTGTATGATAAAACCGCAAATTACCATGTTCTTTTATATTGAATATTATAACACCTAAAAGGCTTGAATGAGGATCTGGATTTCTTCGGCCAGAGTAGGATTGTTTGTTGCTGATAATCGTGGCCTTACTCATTAAAAATCATTAACTATTCATTAAGAAAAAATTCAAGCATTGTGATTTTTCATTACCGTTTTCTTAAAAACATTTTTTACTTGAACCGATCTTTTCACTATTCCAGTATTTAACAGATAATTTTCGACGTTATAAAATACCTAAAAAAAACAAAAAAACAAACAAGTTACTGAATGTGTTTTCATATTTAAAAAAAGAAAACAACTTAAACTTATCGATTAAAAATTAGTGTCTAGCTTGACCCTCCACCCTTAAGATAGAAACTTGACTCTTCTACGCGTAAGATAGAAGAGTGTGTGTAATATCTAAACTTATCAATGCTAAATCAACCCGAATTATTCATGGTGTTTGATACCTATTCGACCCTCCCTCAGACTGAATTTAAAAAAGGTCATTTTATTGTATGTGGGCAGAGGGCAAGCACGAATCGATACTCACGCACAGCCGTCACAAAAAGTGCTTTATTTCGTCGACATTACTCATTTTGAGGCACCTCAAGCGGTAAGCAATAAACTCATTCTTTCTAAGCAGTTTTCGCTTGTGGGAAGTACGGATGTCAGGTGGATCCCGGGAAACCAAGCATCGGTGCACTAATTATTCGTGGTCTTTATGAAATAGAATATTCACGGTTAAACTCCAGAGCAAAGATTGACACGATTTTACCAACATGTCTTTCTTTTGAGTGGCTTGTTACGTTGTTTTGGTCCATTGTGTTGTTTTAAGTTGATAACAAACATACTCCATTTTCAGTTGCGGAATTTTTATTCAATTCTTTAAAAGAAAGGGCCTGTGTAATAGCAGTCAGTGATCTTATGTTGTCATGAGATCCCAGATGACTATCAAGTTCGCCTTTAGACAAACAGGCCCTAATTAGGGGGTTACAAACGTGCTCAGGTTAAGTGTCCTGGACCGAGGTCAAATCCTATTTCTGAAGTGCTTATTTCAAGATGGAGTGTTTGATTATCTAAGTACTTTACAACCATGGTAGATCATGTTTTCCCAATAGAATTTATATTGACCAAATAACATAGATGAAGACTGAAAAATAAACTTTTTTTAGTCAGCTTAACAGTTGTTGGTTGGTTGTTTTACGGCATATCGACACTTAACTCATCTTAGTTTGGTTTTATCGAATATCAACCATTGTAGGTTATTCAATGCCAAATCTATATTTACGCATATGAACAATTCTATTTCAAACAATACAGTTTATGATAAGTACACTGTTTAGTTCTATTTAACCCATAGATAGGATCCTTTATCAGGTGCTACCACTCCTGGCCAGAGTGGATCTGGGAGCGATTGCAATAAAGGGGTACTCCGCATTTCCCAAAGCTCAAGCATTATTGTAGCCTCACCATCAGATTGTTTTGTGTCATATCCAATACCCTCGTTGGGGAAGTCTTACCCCCCTGCAGAGATGCATCCGATGTATTCTGCAGCTCCTGCCGACTGGGTCAAGCTTGACAGTTGTTCAAATGGAACAAGTTCAGACTATCACAGATAAAATAAATTTATCATTAATCACAGCTTGATCACAAACCAAGACAAGTATATATATATATATATATATATATATTGGCAGCATTTCTTCATTAATACATATTTCATTGAACATAGACATTTTTTGTCTATATATTTTTTTATTAAGCCTTTCGAATTGCCGTATTGATCTTATGATATTCGGCGGGGATTGGTTGATAAACCTTCCATAATTAGTTATTTCCCCTAGTACTTTCTGCCCAACTTTGGGCCATGATCAGGGGAGGATGTATTACAAAAGTGATGTAACATTTGTATGTACATTACTACTTTGGTGTGGTTTGTTGGGTTTTATGGCATATCAACCTTTGTAGGTTATTTAACACCAAATCCATTTTTATGTAAATAATCTGTTCTATTTAAAACAGTTCAGTTTAACATAAGTACACAGTTTAATTGTCAAAAACATTTCTTTTTCAAACTATTCAAGCAGTTATATGTAACAATTCAGGTTAGTGTAAATATAGTTTTAATGTCGAAAAACAGTTCTATTTCAAATAATTCAGTTAAGCATAAGCACGCAGTTTAAATGTAAGTACGGATAATTGTCAAAAACATTTCTATTTCAAACTATTCAGTTTACTTATACAATTCAGTTTAGCATAATTATGCTGTTAGTTCTATTTAACCCATAGATAGGACCCTTATCTGGGGGTAACACTCCTGGACAGAGCGGACCAGGGAGCGATGGCAATGAAGGGGTACTCTACATTCCCCGAAGGTCCAGCATTGCTGGAACCTCACCATCAAATTGTTTACTGTCATATCCAGGACACTCGTTGGGGGGGGGTCTTACCCCTCGACAGAGAAGCAGTCGGTGTATTCTACAGCCTCAGCCGACTGGGCAAATTACTAATTGGTAAGAAGAGTGTCTGTACTGTTGTATTGTGTGTCGCGTTTACTTTTCAAATTTGTTTCTATAAATAACGTCAGTAGCTAAAGACATTTAATTTTGAAATTAGTGCAAATATACTTAAATGCAATACGGCAATTCGAAAGGATTAGCAAAAAAATATGTAGATAAAAAATGTCTATTATGTTCAATGATATATATATTTTATTCATACATCGACTCCTCATGGGTTATATGATGGCGAAATTTGATTTGTTTGTCAAACTTTTATTATTATCATAATTATTCATATCTCTAAATTGTATTTTAATAAATATATTTATAATTGCACTGGAATAATCATCTTGCTTATTAACCTTTATAGGATTCCACACATTTCTATTGAATATTGGTTTTTAGACTGATCTATTAAGTCCATAGGTGGAACCCTAATCGGTACAACCATACAGAGTCAGAGTAGGCCTGAGAGTAATGTCATTGAAGAGTTACGTCCAAGATCTCCAAAACTAGAGTCTCGTCAGATGCAGTTCAGTGACATATATAGGACACTGCTTTTTTTACAAGGAATCCATTTAATATATTCTAAGCCCTCATCCCGCAGAAAATGACGCTGAGCAAAGAAAAAGAACATCACAAAAAACTTAAATAATTGAGGCAATAGATAGATAACACATAAACCAAGTGTGATATATAATACATGGTTAATTCAATAAGTTTCCTGACTTTTTTGTACTTTCATTTCCAATTGTCGAAGACTCTTGAAAATTCAGTATGTTATTGCTATACATCTTATGAGATGACTGACCAATTTTTAGGATTCCAGGTTCAAAGGAATAGCTACAGCAGGAATTGGAATACGCCCTACTAAAGCCTGATTGTCACACCTGGTGAATTTCTAAAATGCAATCTGGACGTGAGGAAATTTTGGAAGAATGATATGCGATAAAATTCTGTTTTAAACTTTGGAAAAAATGCCACAGAAACGTATGGAATGCTTCAGACTGCTTTTCGACCATCTTGCATGAATCGAGCATCAGTTATTGAGTAGCATAAGAGATTCAAGGAAGGCAGGGAGTCTGTGAGGGATGATGAGAGGTGTAGGAGGAGTAAGGAAGTCAATACACCAGAGTTGATTGGCGAAAAGGTTAGGCGTAGGGTTAGGGTTACTATGTTGAGGTTTTAAGGGAGTTCAGCAAGAGATTCCGTCGGAAGAGGCCAGCACTCTTCAAATCGGGTCAGTGACATTTCCACCAGGACAATACACTAGTCGACACTTCCATCGTTGTCACAGACTATTTGACCAAGATGGGCATCAACACAGTTCGTCATCCGACCTATAGTCCAGATCTTTCTCCCTGTGATTTTGGTTATTCCCTAAGCTCACAGGCTGTCGTTATGAGACAATTGAGGAGATGAAAGAGGCTGTGACGAAGGTCATTGACACGTTTACACAAGAGGACTTGAATGGGGCCTTCCAGAAGTTGTTGGAACGGTACAACAAGTGCATTGCAGCCGGAGGAGATTACTTCGAAGGGGACTAGAGCTTCATGTGTGTACTATCAATAAAAGTGCCCATACGAAAAAGTCTGGAAACCTATTTAATGATCCTCGTATATATCAAGTATTCCTATCTAATACTAAAAATTTATACAAAATATGACTTCATATTATTATTTCAACTAATACGTTTGTACATTATATGATTATAAGTAACCATTAATAATCCTCATTAAACAATAGCTTCAAGTATATATTCTTAACATAAATAATTTAGTTATATTTAAGGTATTCTTCTGGAGAGTAATTTTCAAACAGATCAAACTGACCCATAGATGGGACCCTGAGAGAAACCATCACACCACGTCAAAGCTCTACCTGAGAGTTATAGCAACAGAAAGAGTACTCCACACTTCCCTTGTGATTTTGAGTTTAATGGTGGTCGCAAAACTTCTGAGCGAAAGATCCCTTTCTTCTGACTGAATTATCTGCAACAGCTCGGCGGCAGCGGTGGGGTGGGTGGTGTGACCTCAACACCAATTTGAAAAAGTTCCCCAAGACAGAAACGACGTCTAAGTGTGAGCATCTCTACTCATGTATACCTCCCATTTTTAAACAGATTCTCTGCCTGATCAAGAACAATGTATAGTTTATAAGAATATTAAGTGACATAGAAACTTGACTTGGTGGGAGGGAAACAGGTCAAAAAACTTGAAGAGGAAGGTTCTACCAAATACTTGCTAGAATTGAATTGTTGTGGTCCGTTGAGTTGCTTCAAGTCGATAACAGACATACATACATTTTCAGTTGTGGGAGTATTTATGAACTTCTTTGAGAAAAAAAAGCCCAGTTGGATCTATCTCAAAGACGTTATATATATACATATATATAAACCCTTATCTAAAGCAGCTTAACATTATTCCGATGCCTTATTCGTCAGATCTTTCTGATACTCACACATTTCTGATTAATCGAAGAGTTTAGAAAATACATGAGAAAGTGGAAATAATTGTTACGCTATTTTCTTTCAAGTCCACAAATTTTCACAAATACAGTATAATTATGAAAAGACGGTATCGATAGTGAATACCATATATATATATATATATATATATATATATATATATATAAAGCTGTCCTTAGTCGATATGTAGATCAGATAGACCTCAATAACTCAAAAGGTTCTAAATCAATACTTGATAAATCTAAACTCGTCCCTTTTCACCCTTAGTAAAATACTTAACTAAATTTTCTGCCATTTTTAATGGTTAGTTTTTGGAATTCACGAAAATGGTCCAACTGAAGTTACTAAAAGTAAACTCATACCAGTTGAACACCGCTGAAATCTAATAAAAACTATGTTTTTTTTTTCCTTTTTCTGCTTAAACATGGGAAAAGGTAATTATCTGAAAAGCAGCCCAAGCTATTGAATGAGGGAATGTCCACTTTGAAGATATTAAAGAAGCTTTGCAGAGAACTTTTAACGATAAAGAAAGCTGCTGCTACCGATCAACGTTAGCCTGAGAGCTGGAATATATAATCGGTATCTTCCGAAGTCAACGAGATCCATGCCACGGCTTCTACAGTTCTGCCAGATTCAAGTCGATCGATTTCTCGTGGACGAAGTCGTCGGTACATGTGACGACCATCAACAAAGAGTTTCGACATCCCCGTTGGTTGGCGTAACGTTTTTAAGTGACAGACCAGGTCAACCATCTCCTTCGTGCATCGTCGAGAATAGATGAGCTGTTCATTGAACAGACGCTAGCGCGTGCCAGGGCAATCTTGAAGAACTCCGGGTTCTATCTGAGGCTGATTCTTCTATTTGATGATATTGGATCGGTTGTCGAGAGGGTGGAGAAAGGAAAACTTATCTACAGTATGTTATTCTCTTTCTACAAGTTTGTCTTCTACCAGCAATTCGAAGATTAGGAAAGAGGAATGCCAAACAAAAGACTGTACTAGAAGCGAGTTGTGAATTCTTAAAATTGACAGAAATAGATTCCGTATAACGAAGTTGAAAATTCGAAGCAAATGAAAAGGCTTTAAGAATTTGCTTCCTCGTGGTGAATGTAAACTAAAGCGACTTTAACTGAAACAACGCCTTTCAACTAGTGTACCGATCCTCGAAAGGCAAGAATTCAAGGAATCAAAATAAACAAAAGATGTAGAGTTTTTGGAGATTGGGATCCGAAAAACATCTCTTCTCACTAAAGCAAATATTCTAAAGTTTCAAAATTGGACCAGAAATACATGAAAATTGACTGGCAAATTTCTAATGACATTTACTCGACCACACAGAATAGATTCTATCCAGTTTTAGACATGCCCGAAGCAAAAAGTTGACAAGGAGGCAGGCGTGTGATGATACAAGTTGGAATTGTTGAACGAACTGTTAATTGACCATTCCAAGTCAATCAAAGTGTTAAACTGAACAGGGCTTAACTATTGTGATGTTATGGGCAAAATTTTCTCGTTGTTTCACAGTGAAGTGTAAATTCATGCCCGACAATACGTCTTATGTATCGAAACTTCACCGTGAATTCTTTGAGCATAAAAAACATCTAAAGGCGAAAAGAAAATGGAATGGCCACCATCAAGTCCTGATCTGAATCCGGTTGAAAATTTATGGTCCATTGTAAAGATTAGATAATAAGAAGGCGACAAACAATATAACAAAACAGAACGATAGGAAGCCATTAAAAGTACCTTGTCAAGAATTGAATCCGCCGAAGTAAAAAAAATTACAATTTAATGAATGGATAACAGATTACTAACAATTATTGAGAATGGTCACTTTATCAAAATGTAAGTGATACAAAGACTAACGTGTTATTTGTTCTATTATCGGTGCTGATTTTGATTCAAGTAAAAGATGATTATTTGGTTTTATCTTGAATTTAAACGGCAGTTTTTTTAATACATTAAATAAATAAAATTAAATAAAAATGATATCTAAAATTTTAACTCAGGCTTTGTTTTGACATCTTCATGGTTTAAAATTTGACTTTTTTCAAGTCTAACTCAGATGATTCAACTTTGTAATTTGCTTACTAACTTCACTCAGCTGTTTTCTCATACACGCATATATATCATTTATTACCTCTGTTTGTGTGTGTATATATATATATTTATATACTCAAACAATCGATTATAAATATCTCGTAGAGGCATGGTGCATTTACGAAGAACTAAAATACTCTCCGAATATTCTAAGATAAACACTTATTTATTTATCTGCTGACTCCAAAAATTGGTACATTTACCTGAGTCTCTATGTATGTCAGGTGATATATGTCTATGAAGGAAATGACACCAATTATACTACAGACGTGTACACGCACTCTTTACCCAAGCGGAAAGGACTTTTGTTAAATATTTACTATTTGTAATCCAACTATAGAAGATTTTATCGCAACAAGTGCAATTGCAAAAAAAAAGTCAATTTATGGGCGATTCTTGCTTTTATCATAAAAACGTAAAAGCCACACTATTCATTTCGATCTGCCAAACCCATATTCTAAGTTTTACGTTAATTACAACTCAATAAAAAAGCCATCATTGTCATAATGAAAGTCACATTCAAATAAGAACTTAAGTGGTCGGTAAAAAAAGAAAAGAAAAAAAAAGAGAACAGAAATTAATCGATTATGCATTCCTTTCATTCGATTTAACCTGTTTTTCCCCTCTCAAGTTTCATAATGGACAGTTTACGAGTTCTTTCAGGAGACCTCGGTTTGATCAAAACTGAAACGTACATTATCAAATATGTGACTGACGTGTGTTTTAAAAACATCTCTTATCAGGTATTTTTATATTAATGTTAGTTTAAATCAGTCTTCGTGAATGCATAAGATTAGATTTTATATGGCTTTTCGCTGATCTTTCTCATTTTAGACCAACTTTTAATTTGCCCTGATTGGTCAAAGGCTAATACACAATAATTTTGACATTACAAAACACGTAACAAAAATTTGAAGAATGAAATAAATATGGAATTGTTGAATTCTGAAATTCTTGTTTTGTATCAATGACTTTTAAAAACGTAGCCATACAAATTGGTTCTTCACACACATTATATATATATATATATTTAGAGAGAGAGAGAGAGAGAGAGAGAGAGAGAGAGAGAGAGAGAGAGAGAATTGGCCGTATGTATAGATACCATCAGACATTTTCTTTTGGTCACGAAGAAAACTAATATATTTATCGTCAAATAGGACAGAAGACGTCAATATTCTTGTCCTGACTGGTTGGATGTTATTGCATATTAACCCTTGCACGTTATTTGAAGCCAAATCCTGTTTCATATATTCATGATTTGTAAACGAATTGTCGGTAAGTAACATTTTAAATGAGCCAGAGCTCGTGTTTGCACCATTAAATGGTTTCAAGTATTGCTATTTAACACAAACGACCCGACATAAGTCATTTATTTGCACATAGTTAAATGGTTCAACAGTTCTGTTTGACCCTTAAAGAGAGCTAACAGGTACTACAACTCCGGATAAGAGTGGATCCGGGAGTAATGGTTATGAAGAGGTACTCCACTCTCCCCAAAGCCCCTTGCCTGGACACAAGTTTGTGTCAAACCCAGAATAGTTCTATTTGACCTATAGATGTGACTCTAATAGGTACTACCACACCAGGTCAGCATTGGACAATAAACGGGTAACCCATATTTTACCAAAGCTACAGGACTTCACCATCAGAAGGCTTATTGTCATATCCAGGACCCTCGTTATGGGGTGTCTCACCGTTCAGTAGAGATACAGTCGGTGTATTCTACAGCCCCAAGTGACTGGGCTTTGTTATCTAGGCTTAAAATAGTATCTTAAAACAAGTTACAAGTACAGACTTTAATGTTTTTCATTTTCCTGACAACACAGGCCCGTCGAAAAAACACTTTCTATCAAAAAATTAATATAAATTCTTCGGTCGTTCGTTCATACGTAAAGAAACACGGATCAAATAAAATACCTGACTGATAAAGAACAGATCGTTCAGCGTCTATGATTTGTGGCATATATTAATCTGATCCAGGGATTAAAAGAATTACATCGAAAACGCAGCCACTAAAATGAACTGCAATCGGGAGTTTGATCAACAATGATAATTAATAATCTGCCATCGTCAGTTATTTTGACTCGGTTTTCGAGATATTGTGCCATGTTAATATTCAACTAGTTTTTGTCTATCGAGATTAACTCTCAATGATACGCATGAGAAATTTCTAAAATGTTCAATCATTTTTTTTCTTCTCAGTCGTTTCCTATCTATTTCTTTTACTCATCTTAATATATTGGCGTGCTGTGGATGCAGAAAAAGCGTATATTAATATGAAGTATTTACAAATCACGTTTTTGGCGTGATTCATTCTTGCTTAATGACCTTAATAACCTTATTGTGTTATTTGATGTCAAAGCAATCCTTTTAGAAGAACATTTGTGGTACTATTTAGCTCATAGCTGGGTGGGGGTGGCATAACAGAGATCATACTTTTCCCTTGGATTTTAGTCCGAAAGGGAACTTTATAGTGCGACTAGAGTTACAACTCATTACGATATCAGCACTTTAGTCTCTACGCTGCGGCGATCCCCTCTCGGTGGGATTCTCTACAAGTTTAAAAAATGATCGGAAAATTAGGTTCCAATAAAAAAAATCATTTGAAATCAACTAATACTTTGTGAAAATTAACATTTACAATATAAATATGTACACTTGACCATTCAATTTTTTATATTAAAAGATTTCTAAAACAATAATACCAGGTTCACGTTTTTAGCTATACATTATGCAAGTAAGTAAAGTTGGTGACTTTAGTGGAGGGTTACCCAGAGGCGCCCTTTTCAATAGCCACTACCCCAGGGAGTAGGGGAGGAAACTACTCCATTCTCCACTTTACCCTTGATCCTCACCTTATAATGCTGAGTGCTAAGCAAGGCGGTATAAAGTACCATTTTTTTGAGTCTTTGGTTTGACTCGACCTGGGATTGAACACTCTACTCATTAGACCAACGGTCTGGTTTATTACGAAACTGTACAGCATAAAAATTTGGACGCATCGGGTAGTGTAGTGGTATGCAAGATAGCTCAGCAAACCTTCACGAGGGAGTTCGAGTCTCATTGGATCTCCATTTAAACGGCCTTTTGTTATATCTAAGCAAAAAGGTTGGTCAGTTACTTCTGCATAAAAATTTGCTATAAATAAGCATAAAAAACAATATCAAATCTGATGCATATTTATGCAATTTTAATTTGATAAAAGTTTCAATAATGTGGCTTTGGGTAATAAATGGTGTCTGCAACGGTCTTTAACCAAAGGATTTCATTTTATCTAATAATAGACAAACAGCCATGTGTGTCATTAAAAAAAAAACTTTCCTATTTTGCTGACAAAATCTAGTGGTTCTGAATTACAGCCATCCTCCAACCGGATGAGAAGCAGTCCGATAGTCATAGAGAACAAACCCAACCAGTGAACCAAAAATATCAGTTCCTAATTCCAGGACGATGACCAAATTTTATCCTCAAAGAAATTCAAGACTGACATGCATACAAGCAATCAAGAATACTGAAAAGATTCACGTACACTGTACTCACACAAACACATTTTACGAATTATTTCTTATTGCTAAGATACATAGGTAATATCTGTTCAACTCAAACTCCTCTTATGTGTTTTGCTTGTTTTATTTTATAATTCATTTCAGAATTAAGCTTTTATCATGGTACCCGGAAGACTGCTTTGTTACAATATTAAACTACATTTTGATACCAACTTAAGCACATTTTGCTAAAATACGCGATAACATCGAAACAATTTTAATAGTTTTCTTACTTTGATTATTTGAACTGTTGTCTAAATCTTTGTTATATTCATAACATATAGACCGATGTATCGTTCAGCCTTCAGTTGTTTCATATCGAACTCGGGAGTCCACACGGAATTTCTAACCGAACACTTTATTTAATCAACGTCGGTAGGTTCTTATTGCGTTAACTATGACATAACAATATCAGTTTTAATTAGATAATTTTCAACTAGATATAAGGAAACTATAAATTCTATTTTTACTATTACACCCGTCTCTTTGGGGGTGAAATTTGTTTTTCCAACTATTTTTTAACGAATCTAACCTTCAAAACCATTGGAAATTACTGTTTAATTACCTACCCACTCCAGCCGTCACAATCTGAAGGATTCTGACTGGAAACGGGAAGTTTTGGTGGAGACAGCCACAGAAAACTTATTTATTCGTCTTGAAGGTCAGATTCGTTCAAAACCCTAAACCGCCTAAATTTGGGGAAAAAAATTAACTAGAAAAATTAATATCTCTTAAAATGTTCACTCTTTCCATTACTCAAGGAATTTTGTACCAGCCAGCAGCGTACGAACACATTTTTAGTGGCAGCCAGCAGCCGGAAGAATTTAGCCAGAGATTTGAAGAAATTAATATCTTCAAAATGGCTCATTTGCAATGATCGGTATATAGGAGAAAAAGCCTCAAAATAGCGAATTTTATTTATATAGCATAAAATGATATTTGGAATATTTTTTCCATGAGTTTAAACTCATTTGTTTGAACACAGTTAAATGGTTTCAAGTATTGCTATCTAATACTAATAATTCTATTTAATATTAATCATGTGCTTGCGTAGTTAAATAGCTTCCAGTATAGTAAATGATTAGATAGTTCTATTTGGCCTATAGATGGGACTAACATGTACTACCACACCGTGTTAGAGTGGACCTGGGAGTAGTGGCAATGAAGGGATGCTTGACATTCTCCAAAACTCCCGGACTAGAGCCTCGCCATCAGATACTGTTTAGTGTCAGATCCAGGACACTCATGGGGGAGGACTTGCCCCTCTGCATTGATGCAGTCATAGTGTTCTATTGCCTCACGCCCAGCTGATGTAATACTTAAATAAAACCTTATAAATGATAAATAAAACTAAACATCTTTAAAAACTGCTCAGACATGTCTTGATAGAGAATCACATGAAGAAATATTTGTGAACGAATGTCGAAAATGAAAGGGCGGTTATCCCAAATTATTTCTGAAACGGTTTTCTATAGATCTTAATTGCCAAACACGTGTATGATTTTTAGTTTCTGAGCAAACTTCCTCCGCGAAAGAAATTAGTTCAACTTTACATTTTCGATTAGTTAAACTATTTGACGAATTAGAAAAAAAAAAAAAACGAAATTTAACTTCAAACTAGATATCTCAAATTATACTGGTAGTAAAAAATATAAAATTTTTGATTGCATAAAGATTCGACGATTGTGGGGATTAAGAAATTAATTTTTTATAAAATGAAACAAATTTAAAAATACGAAAATATCCCATAGTTTAGATGCAGCAACCAACCAGAGTTATTTAATTTTCAAGTCAAGTTATTGGCGACCATAGTCGAGGTCTACCCGAAGGTTTCTTTTCGCTGACTATTCAGCTGACTGTCTGGCATCCATGCCGGACAGTCAATGCTCCATAGCAGACTTGAGACCAAAAAGCCACGAGCTTCGGCTGGGACACTTTCGGGTGGAGGAGCTGCATTAGTGACACCTTTGTCACCCTTGTATAGCACTGAACCCCGTGGTCCAGTTTAAGCTATAATGAGGCATACGTGCTTGGACTCAGATTTGTGTCCAAATCCAGCTAGGCTCATCAGGACCACATTGCACAGTGGGTCGATGATCAGCAAAGTCCAGCCGAGCTCGAGCCTCGGTACGTTCCCGACCTTCCCCTCCCCTAAACCCCCACTATAATTGACCTTCGGGTAATTGACCTTGTGTCAAGTCCTGTCTGGTGGGGGGTAGAGACAAATATCGGGCGCTACTCCTTTCCCTGAAAGTTATTTAATACTCTTATTATTATATATACCAGCAGCATGAAAAGTGATTGGGTCGGAAAATGTCACACAAGATCAGAGAACAGTTAGGTAAATCAGATTTTTATTCAATATAATAAAAGCCCTGTTAAACTCGAAGCTTTATTTTAAACATTGGTTAGAATTACAATGGTTTTTGGGAGCATAATCATCATGTCGTGCCGCCAGCACGGATATCCCTGACCCTCTCCCGCCACCCATCTCTATCGTCTATTGCTCCCGGTAGGTCTTCAAGGTTACACCCTGTATCAGCACAGAGCTGTTGTATATAGGTTCTAGCTGGTTGTCCTACCTTTGCTCGTCCATATGAAGGGGTGTACAGAAGTATGTCACTTTCGAGTTCGTCCCTACTTCTCCAGCAGTATTCTGCATGTCGGTTTCGTCTAGCTAGGATAGTTTTTGTGATGGATGGTAAGTGGCCGTACAGTTGCTGCTTTGTAGGTTGCTGCCTTCAGGACTGGTTCAATATTGCTCGCAGCATTCTTGTGTAATAGCCGTCAAGCTTTTTCTCCATACGTTTAGTTAGGGTCCATGTAGTGCATCCATATAGCAGTATCGACATGACCACTGCTTGGAAGAAATTGCGTTTTATTTTGTCGGTCAGGTCTAACTTCCATATGACCGATAGCCTATCGATAGCTGTCTATGCATTTGCTAGTCGCGTGTTGATGCCCGTCTCGATTGATGAGACACAGCTTCCTAGGTAAGTGAACCTGTGTACTAGTTTCAAAGATCTACCGTTTAGTGTGGAGATGTTGCCTCGGAGCATAAGACTTCAAAAAATATGTGGGAGAGAGGAAAATGAGTGGTTATCAGTAACAATGCTGGACTCTGGGTTCCGAGCCTGCTGCAATCACCAACCTAGTCATATAATACAGTAATAGCAACCAAGCTTCTCCATGCACGAAAAATCCAAGAGTAAGAACAGAAGAAGGGAATAGGAGACCCCACCACCAATAAAGAAAACAAGGAAAAATAATTCCCAACCCATCTTATATAAAAATGGAAAGCCGACCGTTTTCCGGTTTTCCAAGGCCGGAAACAAACCGGACGATCACTACGATGGGAGTGGAGCAATATTAACTAAAAAAAAAAAAATACCCAGGGAAAGGCGCCTCCCTCGGGTATTCATATCTGTTCTGGCAAAGAATAGGAAACATAAATCAGCGGAATGAGAGACGAAGAAATTCTGTGTGGGACTGTATCAGGAAGTTAAACACTAACGAAGCTCTTGAAGAAAAAGGAATGTTGCATGGGTTTTATGGCATATCAACCCTTGAAGGTTATTTAATGTCAAGTCCGGTAATATATATACGATTTATAAATAAAGTTTGTAGGTAACATTTTGAAGCAAGTCAGAGCTTATTTGTTGGCACACAGATAAATGTTCAAATAGCTACGTTTTAACTAGAGATGGGACCTTAACAAGTACAACCACTCCGGGTCAGAGTGGGCCTGGGAGTAATGGCAATGAAGGCGTACTCCACATTCTCCAAAGCTCGAGGACTGGTTTAATATCATATAAAGGACACATATTGGGGAGGGATGTTACTCCTCTGCCAAAATGCTGTTAGAATTTACACCAGTCCCAGCTGACTGAGCCGGTGGAGAAAAAGCCAGACGAGAAATATACGAGGATACTGCGTGCTGTTTTGAACAAATCCCGATCAATTGCTCTGCCGTAGAATTTGTTCGTTATTCTTTGAAACAGGCGTTTTATGGCAGTTTTGCAGGAAAAAAAATTGAGAACGGGAACAATAATAGTTCCCACCGGACAAAGACTTACGGTTTATTTTTTAGCATGAACACATACAGCACCTCCAACTCAAGGGAAAAACACTTCTCAAAAATTGGCATATTCTGAATCTCGGCAGCTCATGGGGTCATTAAAGTTGATAAAACCAAAAAGTTATTGAAAGGGTTGTTCTTCACTGCTGACAAATGAAACTGAGTCGTCTAGAAAAGTTTAAGCTTATTATACTGCCCTGCCTCTACCAGAAAAGGGCATATCGGCACGTCCTATATTTTTTGGAGGACGAAGGTTTGACCACAACCTTTTTGGGACACCAGATCACATACAAAAATTAATTTTTCGGTGATATCGTTGACAAAACGCTATTATAGCAATTGGATTAGGAAAGAAACAGCAAATCTGGATTACATTCGGTCTTCATTCGTTTGGACAAAAGCGATATACAGTTGTTAACTGAGGAGATTTTCCATAGAAAACTAGACTTTTTTTTATAGAGGAAAACTTGTTTAACTTCCATCTTCAGAATTAAAGCCCATTGATAACGGCATATATCAATAAATGGATAAACGCTCACAAACCTTATAATTCAAGTGGATTTATTCACAATATTTCATATTCTTATGACTTTTTAAGTTTAGCGTTTTCAAGAACTAATTAAAATCTCATAGCCACTCAGTTTTGCGAATCGATATAAAAGCGTTATTTTTCCAAAAGTAGAAAAGAACAATGGCAAAAAGCCAATACCCAAAGATTGACCTGTCATAATTATATTTTATATATCGGAAGCTGAAGACAAAAATGAAAATATTCAAAATAAACATCGGTGTCTGTATTAAAAAAGGCTAATCTTGTGGCAATACGCAAACAAAAAAAAATTAACCGTCTAATTTTTTTCAATGAATAGGCGGGGAATACCCAAATTTAAGCCTTCATGTTGCTACAATTCAGCCATTGGTTCTAATTCTTTTTTCTCTTACCCCCCCAACGATTTAGGGGTCTCATTATGGTGTACATAAGACAATTTTTAGACCTAAATGCAAGTAAAAAAAAAAGTAAAGCAAATTTATTATTTAAAAACGTAGATGTTTTTTGAGCATGAAGCGCAAAGAAATAATGAGAGATCAGAAAAGGAAGGGGTCATTGATATCCTTAGGTTATTTTAAGGGAACCAAGCTAGCCACACTCGCCGACCCATTCACACGTTACAATAATAGTACAATTACACTATTCGTTCTATCTGCATTCACTAGAATACCACAACTGCTCTCTATGAATTTACTTAAAAGAATCCCTGAATAGAAAAGAAAATTTGGAAAAAGTTAGGTGATTTTTTAAGTATATACAATAGTTTTTAAAACAGTTGATGTTTGGGGTGGGTGGGAGAAACCTCTCACCGCTCAAAAAAAGGGAGGCAAATGACTCAATTCTTTTTATCTGGATGGTGAGTACTTTTCTATGTAACTTGAAAATTTTCTCTTCTTTTCTATTCTGAACAAACAAAAATATACTAAAACATGTAAAACCCATGCTTTACCCCAAAGTAAAAGAATGCACCTACCGTCAAGTTGCTTGAAAAATTTTCTGAATATAATCCGATAAATTGTGCCGTTAACAAAAAAAAAGTGCGTCCGAGTGGCAGTTTTAAATATATTCTGAAAGCGGTCGCACATGTGATAATTGTTGCACAGAAACAGTCCTGTCAACACTTTAAAATATTATCAAGACATCAAACGATGCAAATTTCTATTTTTGGCATCTCGTGTTCTGGAATGGTTTGCAAGACAATGGTGAGGTTGTTTCTTACTTGGTGCCCTATACTTCTAAAATAAGCTATGCTTAGTAACCGACTACTTAGATCGTACAGTACACAGGTGATACCTCGTTTTGTTTTGTTTTTTCTCCTTGATCTGCAAGCAAATTTTATTAAAGAAATGTTTTTATTATACAAACATTTTGATTTGGTTGAATTTTATGGCATATCAACTATTGTTGCTTATTTAATGCCAAACCCTGTTCTTACATATAGATTAAATATATGATGTATAAAAACATTTTAAAGATACACACAGTTAAATGATCAAACAGTTCTACTTCTAACGATTCAATTTAGCATAAATCAAAGTTAAATGGTTCCAAGTAATGTTATGTATCACTAATTCAATTAATCATCAGTAATTTATTTACACACAGTTAAATGGTCCAACAGTTTTATTTTCAATAAATTATTTGTTTGCACTCAGTTTAAACCTCAAACAGTTCTATTTGACCTACAGATAGGGCCCTATCAGATGCGACCAGAGTGGACCTGGGAACAATGGCAATAAAGATGTACTCCACATTCTCCAAAGCTCCAGCATTACAGGAACCTCACCATTAGATCATTTAATGTCATATAATTTTTCTTATGAATGCTGATTGAAAAAATATTATTGAAAATTGCACTTCGAAAAGAAAATTATCAAAAATTAAAAATATTTAAACATTTTCCACATGGCTTGTAAGAATATAAACAAAAAATATGGACTCGTTCTTATTAAAGATTATGATACTTAAAAGGCGTTTCTATTTGTTGCTTTTTGTTGTTGTTGTCGTTTATTCACTACTGCCTTGTTTACACCGAGCGTGACATATGGGTTGGGGTTGTAGTGACTCTAGGTTCGTTCATAGTCCTCAGAAGCTTTTAAAAACCCCGAAAAGTTAATAAATATATCTAATATATACTTAATTTTATTATTTTACAAACTGGAAGGGGAAGTATTACTTAAGTTAAAAATAGTTCCATTTATTTATTTATTTATTAGGCCAGGTGATAGTTAAGACTGAATGGGTTTCCGCAATTAAAACGACACCTGGCTGCAACAGAGATGGTTAAAATACTTATCGATAGAGAGTTACGGACATTGGCTGCGGGACGAATATCCTTTTTACAGCGAGGTAGAGAGCAATACATAAAAAAGTGAGAAATAGATTTCACTTAAGAATTAGAGTGAGTCGAATCTCCTTGCAGGCATGAATCTAACAATCCCTGAAAATTTGGTTTAAATTTGGAGCTTTAACTCTACAAACTGATGGACGAATATTTAGTCAATTGTATGATTATCACAAATAAAATTCAAACATCTAACTTCAGAATGTATAAACAGTCTATGTGTGTGTATTTAGCCCCTTAAAACTGACATTGTGTCACACCTCACTCAAAAAATTGGCCTTGTGTTACAGCCTATTGGTGTCAGAAGGGTTGGGTGAACACACACACACACACACACACACATATGTGTGTGTGTGGTGGGGGAGACGCATGGGCGTGTATGCGTTAGTGAGTTTAAATATATATGTTCAAACTCGTAGTAAACATACCAAAGAGAACTAAAACATTAAGACTCACAAATAATCTTACTGAAACTAAAAGTTTCACGTGATGAAGAAACGATCATCTGTCGAATGATCGTGATTCATGTCTGATGATCAAAAAAAATCTTACATGACAGCAGTGAATAATATCTCATAAATTGATAGAGACATAAGATTTTTTAAGTCCGAAAAATTCACTAACAGAATTAAAATAATCGATTACTGTGGGTTAAATCAAGGGTTCTGTGTAGGCTCCCGAGTTCGACATGAAACACCTGAAGAAGGCTGAAGAATATATCGGCAAAAACGTTATGAGTATGACGATAGTCCGAATATTCTAAGTGATTGAAAGTGTAACTTTTGATGTTTTAATTCTTATTACGGTTCTGTCTTCTTACATTTGGCCCTTATATATACTTTAAAATACTATAATCGTTTTACTCTTGCTTTTTGTAATTTGTGGAAATAGAGACGAGACGATTAATCACATAATAAACGAATACAGAAAACTGGCATACGTAGAATAAGGGAGAGTAGGAGATGATTGAAATACACACACACACACACACACACACACACACACACACACACACACACACACACACACACACACACACATACACACACGCATAAAGAAAAAACTTGACGGCAATTGTACAAGCATATAGTGAGCTGTAATGAATAAATCCTGGAAGCAACGTCCCACAAGGCAGCAACAGTACGGTAGCCTAGATGACCTGCTGAAAGCGATAGACGATAGAGACGAGTGGTGAGGGAGTCAGAGAAATCCGTGCTAGAGGCATGACATGATGATGGTGGCATAAGTTAGTCTTGAGACACGTTTATTACGCTTAGATCTGGTCACATGCTTGGGAAGGGAAATATTGAAGACCAAGAGTTGCTTATGCATTAATAATCTGACCCAAGGAAAGATCAAGGGTCGATATTACCCGGAACTGATGTCGCTACAAGAGTTGCCAGATCGAGGACCCCAGCATAGGGTTTCAAATTTTAAAGTATTCTTCTCCTACAGTGGTTGCTCTACCAAGGCTAGAGAAATCAGTCTGGTCAACTGTTTTACACATAGTTCAGGCATCTGCAAATAAAAATCGAAAATTCTCCTTAGTAATTCGAAGGGTCTTGATAATATCTTCGAAATAGAAACGGTTAATTTCTCAGATGAAAAAAAAAACTGTTATTGTTTGTTAAAAGAAGACTACTCCTACTGCTGCTACGATGTCACCTCCCACCATTTCTGTTCTTGTATAAATGTCCGACTGTTGATTGATTGATTAAAACGGTATGTCAACTTGTATAGGGTTATTTTATGCCAAGAGGTTAGAAAATTGCATTCATTGTACGTTCATATTTGCATTTTTTTTGTATAATTGTTTCTAAAGATTTTTTGTACTTGGTCTTCTCTAATTCTAATAATTTTTAAACATCTATTTGACTTATGAGTGGGAACCTAACGGGCCAGAGTAGACCTGGGAGTAATGACAATGAAGGGATACTCCCCAATGTTTACATATTCAGAACTAGAATTTCACCATCGGAGGCAGTTTCCTGTCCTACCCAGAACACCAGTTTTTCTTATTTGTTTTTTTGTTTTGTTTTTTTTGTTGTTGTTTTACTCCTCTTCAGGTGATACAGTCAACATATTTTAAGCTGCATCGATTGGACAAATTGTTTGAAAGAAAGAAAAAAAAATAATGGCTAATACTTAATCGATCTCAAGCCTCCTGGTTCGCTTTGAGTGAACCACGTGTTTACCTCGTGGCCGTCGTTGATTTGTCATTATCCCAAAGTCTTCTCTCTCTTTCTTTCTCCCCCCTCTCTTTCTCTCTCGTTCGTGATCCGTATCTATCCAATAAGAAAATCCTGCCTACTTAACAGCCCTGTAAGTATTCCTCACTTTGCACTTAGAGACACTTTCAGGGCACCCATCAATTGCTTTCTTTGAAGCTGGTTGCCCTGCAATCCTATTATACAGTAGAAACTGTCTTATATATATATATATATATATATATATATATATGTGTGTGTGTGTGTGTGTGTGTGTGTGTGTGTGTGTGTGTGTGTGTGTGTGTGCGTTAGTTTATCTAACCCCACTGCCTCGAATATAATACGCAAAAAGGTTCATTTAAAGCGGAGTAGAGCAGGTTCAAGTGGTCCACACGAAAATTAAGGAGCCCACACAGCTCGACTACTTACCCATAGTTCGGCAAGGACAGATCGATTCATGCCTTTCCAAAGGACGTTAGCGTGAAATGAAATTCAAATGGCCTCGTCCAGAATTTGAACTCAGGTGTCAGTATAACCTTTCTAAGACAATAACAGTTGTGCCACGTGCTTTCTAATGTCTACAGGGTGCTACTACTTTGTAAGAAGAAGAGCATCTGGGCCCACGGGGACTCCTATCGGCTGTTTGGTACGAGGGGGAATTTTTCGTTTTGTCCCAACTAACCAAGTTCCAATATTAGCATCAGTGAATTCATTGATATGCTTACATTGACTAAACGGAAATGAAACACGAGATGAACTTACGTAGTTGGCCGACCGTTGTCGAGAGTGACCCGAAGGCTCCCTTTTCAATAGCTACAATTCAAATGTATAAGGGAGAGCGCTACACCGTTCCCTGGATTGCTCCACTTGCCCTTGATCCGTACTTTATAATGCTGAGTGTAGAGAAAGGAAGCGTCAAGTACCATTTTATGGGTTTTTGATAGGAATCGACTCGGGATTGTACACCGTTCTCCCGGGCCATTGACGATTACTCTCACCATTATGTCAATGGGCCGATATATATATATATATATATATATATATATGTATATAATATTTAACACACATACTACATCATGTAAAAATAATAGGGATCGTGTCCCAAATTGATAAATTCGCACACATTTTTCAATGAACAAGATATGCATAAAAGGAGATAAAAATGCTAACTAGAAAAGTCTTACTTTGCTTCGTTGGCCTTTATTCCAATGGTAAGGTGAAATAAAGTTATTCTCTGGGGACTGAAGGTACATCTTGTTCTGTCGAAGACGAGAACAAAAAAGCAAAAGATTAAGGGGTCTCAGTGACCAACGTGTTTCGAAAGCCTCATTTTTGGAGAGAAGAAACATTTTTCAAATTTTTATGATACTCTGCACTGCTACCCACAATCAAGCCGGCACAGTCAGCTGGGGCTGTAGAATATACCGACTGCAGAGAGGTAAAACTCGTCCTATAAAACGAGTGTCTTGGATATGACATTAAACCATCTGATAGTGAGGCACAGGAGCTTTGGGGAATATGGTGTATCGCTTCATTGCCATTTCTCATTGGTCCACTCGGACCCGGAGTGGTAACATCTGATCGGACCCAATCAATGGATCAAAAAGAACTGTTCGACATTCAAACTGTGCGTAGACAAATGACCCGCTAAATCGAATTGTTAGAAAGAGAACTGTTTGACCATTTATTTGTGTGTAAACAAATGATTGATGTTTAATTGGATTATTAGTGATACATAGTAAAACTTGGAACCATTTAACTGTACTAATAAATGGGTTAATATTGAACAGAAATATTAGTGTTGATTAGCAATGCTACTTTTGAAACGTGTGTGCTTATATTGAATTGTTAGTGTTACGTAGCAATGCTTGAAACCATTTAACTGTGTGCAAATAAAAGTATTTATATTAGATAGCAATATTTCAAACCATTTAAGTGAGGGCAAACAAATGATTAATAAAAAGTAGAACTATTCAAGTTAGAATATTTGTAACTATTTAACTCTGTGCAAACAAATTAGCTCTGACTCTTTTAAAAATAAGATTACCAACAAACTATTGGTTACAAATCTTATGTATAACCACTTAACTGTATGCGAACGAATAACCTCTGGTTCGTTTAAAAGCGTTATCTACGAACTATGCACTTATAAATCATATATGATATGTATAAAGAGGATTTAGCATTAAATAACCATCAAGGTTTTATATGCCATTAAACTCAACCAAACCAAACCAAACTTCAACCAAGCTTCAGCAAACTCAACTGCTTCAAGTTATATCTGAAAACCAATTCAGAATCAAAAAAGAAAATAAACTCTTACTGTTTCTTTTGTTGTATGATTACTCTCTATCAGCTATCGAAAAAAATCCGACCCTGTTTTTCTATTCTCCTACTGGACTATCACTTTATATCCCCCCTACTGACAATCATAATTTCTCTGAACTTTTGCACGTGTTGCTCATGCCCTTACAGGGTTATACAGTCGTTTTTAAACGATACTCAACGACCTATTACATCACTCTGTCTTCCTAAATATAGCTTTTCCCACTACTGATCCGGTCTTCCAGGCGTTCATTCCTCATTTAAAATGCATACTGGAAGTCTTTTTGTAGCTGAAATACTGTTTAGCAGGGGACTTTATCATGTGTATAAAAAAGTTGCATCACATTCCGTTAGTTTGCATTGAGCGAGATGTGTGCGTATGCACGCATGCGCGTTTGTGTGTGTGCTCGCACCTGTTTATGTAGAAACTAACTTGTTAAGAGCACTAAGAATATACCAAACTCATTAACAAGGATCTTTTTGCTAATTATAATCCAACAGTGCCACACACACAAATGAGCGCACTCATATATATATATATATATATATATATATATATATATATATATATATATATATATATATGTGTGTGGGGGGGTGTATTAATATATTCCATATAAAAGTAAAATCTTTAAAAATTACTCACATTTTTTGTAAGAATATCTATTTCATCAGGCCCTGTATTTTTAAAAATGTTAGATCTGCATCTTCAGAATTTTTTTTCTTTGTCTGATGATGCAGATCTAACATTTTAGAAATATAGGGTTTGCTGAAATAAATATCATTACAAAAAAATATGAGTAATTTTTAAGGTTTTTCTTTTATATGGAATTATGTGGTCTGTAATTTAATTCATTATTAATTTACATTGAGCTGTCTTTTGGATTTTGAATTACGTGGATATTATAGATAGATAATCTGAATTGGAATGATTCCCACCATTGGCTGAGTTGGTGTTGAGATATATATATATATATATATATATATATATATATATATATATATATATATATATATATACTCATGCAAGTTTTGTTAAAGACGATGGAACACTGTTTATTATTTTAATTTTATTTTTTCATGTCTCCTTGTTGATTTTCTTCTGTCGGAATCTAGATAGTATAGGAATTGTCCCATACCGTCTGCCCAAGCGATTTCGACCATACTTTTGGTTGTCATCAGGAATCTTATATTTTTAGTTAACTGTTGAGATTTTACTGTTTAAATGATTTGCAGCGTTTTATTTTGAAGTTGTCGGTTGGAACGTTTTCAGCTTTTTATTTTAAAACATTCGGTTGGAAAAAGGTTTGCTAATAGAGTTAGTAGCGCTGAAGATATGGGACAATTCCTTTACCATCTAGATTCCGACACTCAAAAAGTAACAAGGAGTCTTGAAAAAATAAAATTGAAAATGATAAACAAAGTATTCCATCGTCCTCAACAAAAATTGCTTGATTTATAACTTGCTGACTAAACATAAACTCTTCAATATATATATATATATAGAGAGAGAGAGAGAGAGAAATGGTAGATTTTGGTAAATCTGACAAAATTAAAAACGTGGATAAACCAACATAAACAACGAATTCAATAATATTTCGTTCATAACTTTAGAGAAACTCATTTTCATTCTGATGAAATTCTTTTTTTTTGATTGGGTATCAACCTTGACACTGTGGTTAACTTATCTTGCAGTCTAATAAGTATACGTGCTGAAGTGACTCTGTGTGTTCAGCACTTGGCTCCCCTCAACATAGTGAAACCTGAAGGGCAAGGTGTTTGTGTGAAATTCTGTTTCAAATCGGTAACTGATACTCTTTGTTGTAATGGGATATCACACATTCCCTCCCAGTCATGTGGAGTGACTATATATATATATATATATATATATGTATATATATACAGGGAGCACGACATTAAACCTGACCTTTCTCGGGGGTTAAGGCCTACTACATTAATTTGCTAGGAACCATTTAACAGTATGCAAATGAATGAGTTATATTGAATAGAATAATTAGTGTTAAATAGCATTAATTGTAACCACCTCACGGTATGTAAATAAATGATGACTGACATTACATTGTTACTGTTACATAGTAGGACTTGAAATCATTTAGACAGAGTGAAAACAAATGATTTATAGCAAATAGAAATATTAGTATGTGATAGAAATACCAAAGCACATATATTTGATATGTATGTATATAGAGGATTCGGAATTAAAAAACCCACAATGGTTGATATGCCATAAAACCAAACTAAAACAAACCTAATATATTCAATACGTAAAGAAGATTTTGCTTTAGATAACCTACAAGGGTTTATATGCCATAAAACCAAACTAAACCAAACCTTATATATTTAATATATATGAGTAAAGATGATTTTGCATTAAATAACCTACAAGGGTTGATATGCCACAAAACCAAATCTTATATATTTTATATATATATATATATATATATATATATATATATATATATATATATATATGGCATTTGGCATTAGATAACCTACAATAGTTGTTTGCTGTTATCAAACAACGTTTTTACAACACAAACAACATGGGAGACATATTTAAAAATGTCAACATACGTGTCATCTTGTCCTTCCTGGAAGAAATAAGATTATTATAAATAAAAATGAAAAAAACTCGTACTTTATTTTATAACCAACAACGGTGGATATGCCATGAAACCAAGCCAAATCTTATATACTTAATATATATGTATAAAGAGGATTTGGCATTAAATAACCTACAATCGTTGATATGCCATGAAACCAAACCAAACCAAACCAAATCATATATATTTGATATATATGAATAAAGAGGATTTGGCATTAAATATGCGATAAAACCAAAAAACCAAACCAACCAATCAAGTAACTAATTATAACCCTTGATAAACTATTATAGATTCAATTAAATATTCTTAATATGAATAATTCAGTTATATGATATCAATTATTCATATCTAATAGGAATAATTTTCAAACATATCTATTTGACCCATAGATTGGACCCAAACAATTACATCAATTTCCAAAAAGAGTGGACTTGGAAAGAATGACAACGAAGTAGTGTTCCACATTCTCCTTGTCACCAGAACACGGTCCTCACCATCAGATGTAGTTTATTGTCCTACCTAGAACACCACTTTTTATGGGGAGTTGGTAAAACTCAGCAAATGATACATACAGCGTATTTTAAAACTACCAAAATGTTGGGTAAAAATCAAGTAACACCTTTCGGAGTTGGGGGTTGATACAATTTGGTTTCTTGATGAGCAGAGCTTAGTAAAAATGTGCATAGGGGAGGTGTTGTTTGTTCAAATAGTCTGCCCGATTGTGCTTATCTTATGCAAACATGTTTCATTCTAATTTTTTTGACGGACAGATTTTGTTCATAATGAGATGTAAACATGATTAAAATAATCACTTTGTCAGCGTTAAGAACGAGTGGCGTAGTTATGCCTCATTGGGTCACCTAAGATTCATTATAGTAATTAGATTTGACGAAGACAAATCACCTGATCCAATGGAAAAGTAATGGCATCTTTTGAGCTTTTTTCGAGTCCATGACCCTTTCGTTTGCGAAGTAAATGCAATATCTTATTTCTCTCTCCTTTATATTTTCTATATGTGTTTTTTTTAAATCTCTCTCTCTCTCTCTCTCTCTCTCTCTCTCTTGTTATCGTTTTTTTCTTTCTCTCACAAACGCTTACATAGGCTAACCAAATTGTATCAGTCACTCTTACACTCTACATCCAGTTGTAGATGCGCATTTGCCATAGAGACTTTGATATACTGTCGTGTGTTGACTTGTTCTCATTCTCGTTCGTGTTGCGACGTCACTGCGAGATTTGATATTTACAAATGAGGATATTTGAATTGTAGATATTTCGAATAACAATTACCCTTGTCAGTTATTGTTTCCTAACATTTTTAAAAATAATTTTTACTTTCTTTTTTCTTTATTTATTCCTTTCTTTCTTTCCTTCTTTCTTATAATCACTTCTTTCTCCCTTTCTTTCTTTCTTTCTTAGATAATTACTTCTTTCTTTCTTTGGTAAAATCTTCTTTTTTTATAATTACTTCTTTCTTTCTTTCTTTTTTTCTTCCTTTTAATTATCCATCTTTCTCTTTAATTGCACTTTCTATTCGTTTACACTTTCCTTCATTTTGTATCTTCTCTTCTTCTCCCTTTCCTCTCTTTACACACACACACACACACACACACACACACACACACACACACACACACACACTATATTTAAAGAGATCTTCAATTTTAGCATAGGGAAATTTCTTATGGAGATTCCCTTTGCAAAAACGAGAATCTCCTTGTGCATTTGATGATTAAGAAAATCTCGTGAAACTGCAAGTTACGCAAACAGTGCATTTGATCTAATTTTTAATCGACATTTCTTACCAGAATGTTTAAAATTTCATACACATACACCTCTTTCTCCCTCTCCCTCTCCCTCTCTTTCTCTCTCTCTCTCTCTCTCTCTCTCTCATGTATATATATATATATATGTTATGCTATTATTCAACATATTTATGTCATCACTACACACCTCTTCATCGATTCGTTCAAATAATTCTTTAGAATCTATTTGTTTTGATATCTGTTAAGATTCGAGACACTACAGGAGAAGACAGAAAAAATACCCCAGATGATAAATATGAGAATTTCGTCAACGCACACCTCGAGGCAGCAGCGAATTGTATTCCAACAAAACCTGGAACTAAATATAGAGTCCCATGGGAAACGTTAGCGGTTAGAGAAAAACGAGCAGACGTGAAAACCGCCCCCAAAAGCTATTGGAAGAACCCAATAAACACAAATCCCCTAAAATTAAAAAAGGCACAAAATGAAATAGCAGGCATATATATAAAGGAACAGACAGAATACACACGAAATCAGATAGATAAGATTAGAGACTCAGTGGAAGATAGGCAATCTAGGATAGCCTGGCAAACGATAAACGAAGTGAGTAGAAAGAAGAGCACAGCCAAAGCTAAATTGAAAGTTACAAACCAACAAGAAAGAATAAAACTGTGGAAACGGCATTTCGAAAACCCACCGAAAGTTACACATGAACCAATCACCAGAATTATTAGTAAGCAATTGGACATTAAACTAGGACCGTTCACTCAAGAAGAACTCGACTCAGTTCTTAGAAAAATTAAAAATAGGAAAGCCGCAGGGCTTGACGAGATTCCCCCAGAAGGATGGAAGACCAGACAATTTCACGCCATACTGCTCCGACACTGCAACGCAGTCTATAATCAAAATCCGATTGACAGATGGATGAAGGGATGAATCCCCACTTCCCTAAAAAGGGCGACCTCGGATTAGTCAAGAACTACCGAGGTATAACACATACATCCATAGCAACCAAAATTTACAATGCCCTACTACGAAACCGCATAGAACCCAAATATTGACCATCCGTAGAATCCTTGAACGCATATGGGCAAAAAGCCTACATGCGACAATACTATTGTCGACTTTGCCAAGGCCTCTAATTCCATTCACAGAGGGAAGATGGAACATACGGCATACCAAAAGAGACCGTCGCTGCAATAACGATTCTCTACAGAAACACCAAAGTGAAAGTACGTTCACCGGATGGAGACACAGAATACTTCGACATTGTAGCAGGAGTACTGCAAGGGGACACGCTTACATCTTTATCATCTTTCTAGACTACGTGCTTAGAACATCGATTGATAAAATTAAAAAAAATGGCTTCAAGCTGACAAAGAAAAGAAGCAGAAGATACCCAGCAAAAACAATTACCGACGCCGACAACGCCGATGACATAGCGATACTGGCAAATACACCCAACCAAGCCGAAGCACTACTGCATAGTTTAGAACAAGCCACCGCAGGCATTGGCCTCCATGTCAATGCACACAGAACTGAATACATGTGCTTTAATCAAGCAACTGAAACTGGTAGACAAGTTCACCTAGCTATCGATAAGCTATCGATCATATGGAAGTCAGACCTGACCGATAAAATGAAACGCAGTTTCTTCCAAGCTGCGGTGGTATCGATACTGCTATATGGATGCACTACCTGGACGCTAACAAAACGGCTGGAGAAAAAAGCTAGACGGCAATTACACAAGAATGCTGCGAGCAATATTGAACAAGTCCTGGAGCCAACACCCAACAAAGTACCAACTATACGGCCAGCTACCTCCCATCACGAAAAATATAAGTTAGACGAACCAGACATGCAGGACACTACTGGAGAAATAGGGACGAGTTCATAAGTGATGTACTCCCATAGACCCCCCACATATGGCCGTTCAAAAGCAGGACGACAGCTCGAACATATATACAGCAGCTCTGTGAGGATACGGGTTGTAGCACTGAAGACCTGCCAGAGGCGATGAACGATAGGGAGAAGTGGCGAGAGAGGGTCAGGGATATCCGTGCTAGCGGCACGACATAATGATAATGATGATGATGATGTTTTGATATATCGCCATTTTGAAAGTAAACACAATTTTTATTAATGAAGTAAAAGCTTAATTAAAAAGAATAAAGAAATCTTTTTTCCTGCCTTACATTTTGAACGTAAAAGATTTCTATTTTAAAATTTAATTCTCTAAGGTGTTCTCTTTACGGATCGGCGAGATACTGCCAACGTCTTCATGCTTGCAGGATTATATAAAATGATATTTATCTATTAAATCTTTTTTTTTTCTTCGTCCACAAGATGAAATCTTAAATTCGCTTTCTTCAATTCAGTGAACTTAGGGAAGCAGCTGAACATAGTTTTGCAAACCCAGCGGCGTAATTAATCATTTTGTACTAAATTAAATAGTAAAAGCAAAAAAATCTGCAATGAGAAACAAAACGAAAGCGAAAGAGAAAGAAAGAAAGAAAGAAAGAAATCATTAACGGGAGGAAAAAAGGAGAAGAAAAAAGGAAAAGAAAAAAGAAAGAATGAAAAAAGGTGCTTGGTTTGGTTGGTTTGTTTTTGCCATATCAACCCTTGTGGGTTATTTAATGCCAAATCTTGTTTTTATATATATATATATATATATATATATATATATATATATATATATGAATAGTTTATTGTTAACATAATTTTTAAGCGAGCCAGAGCTCATTTGTTATCATAGAGTTAAATGGTTTCAAGTATTGCTATTTAACACTAATTATTCTATTTGCATACAGCTAAACGGTTTTAATTTGGTTTGGTTTAATAGTATATCAACTATTTAATTATTTAATGGCAAATCCATATATATATATATATATATAATTCTATTTCTAACAATTCAGTTTAACAGAAGTACGCAGTTTACATGGCAAAATAGTTCAATTCAAATAATTCAGTTTAACATAAGTACACTATTTAGTTCTATTTGACCCACACAGAGGTGCTACCACTCTGGACCAAAGTGGACCTGGGAGTGATGACAATAAAAGTGTACTCCACATTTCCCAAAGCTTGAGCATTACTGGAACCTCATCATTAGATTGTTTAGTGTCATATCAGGACACTCGCTGGGTGAGTCTTACCTCTTAGCCAAGATGCAGTCTGTGTATTCTGTTGTCCCAACCGACAGGGCCATAAATTGTTTTTAAACATTTCTATTAAATACAAATAGTTCAATTTAGCAGCCATTTAAATATTTTCAATTAAAGTAAATTATAGAATAATTCTATTAGATGTGATTCTAACAGGTAGTATACTCCAGATCATAGAGGACCAGGGAGTAATGGCTGTAAAGGGTTACTCCACATTCCTCAAAGCTCCAGATTTGTAGCCTCACCATTACATGTAATATATAGGACATTAGTTGGTAGCAGGGGTTTCCTACCCCTCTCTAGAGATGCAGTCGGTGTGTTTTACAACACTGGTGGACTAGGTTGGAAAGAAAGAGAGATGTCAGAACCGATATGATCATATAACATATTATAAAGGCGCCTTGCGATGTGAAATGGTTGGCAAACTAGACAAGCAAGTCATTACTAGTGAGTTTGAGTCTCACTGAGTGCTCCATACTCGCGGCTTCACGCCAGGACTAAGCAGAGCTTGGTAAATAAATATAGCATATGAAAACTATTATATAAACTAACAGAGATACCCAACGAGGTTGGATGGTTGGTTCTCCGGCATATCAACTCTTGATGGTTTATTTAAGGATGAAGTAATATTTATGATGACACTTTGGAAAGACAAAGTGACTCTTCAGAAAGTTGGAGTGACATCCTGGAAAGACAGGAATTTGACAAATATGGATAGTACAATGAAAGAAAAATTCCCTCAAGGTGTCTGTAGCGGGAAGGGAGAATTTATCACCCATCATACTTGCTCATACGGTAACGATCTGGATTACGTGCCCGGCTGCAACGTCTGATTGCGGCAGAAAATTCAACAGCTTGCGAGGGTCACGAATCCACAAGGCACGCTGATACAAACAACGTAATTCTCCTACCGGAAAATGTAAATCGAATGATGGGCTTATGAATCAGGATTACCCCCACAGTATTCACGAACCCATTGCTGAGCGTCAGCGTTCTGGAGACATTCCTAACAAGCCCAAGGGTAATATGATACCTACTTTTACAAACTTAGAAAGTAAACGCGTTTTTAAATCACAAACTGCACTAAAATAAAGATGAACGAACGTCCAATGTAATGTCTGCTTTTAATTGATCTGGCGTATATATATATATATATATATATATATATAAATATTTCTTTTAAATACCCTGCCCAGTGGCAAAAGCTGCTTGGTAGCGCCAGGAGTGGCAGTAGCACCTTGAGCTACCGAAACTGTGTTATCACCCTGGTTGGCGACTGATGAGGATAGGGTATCGCACATGCTTTCACACGTTGTATGATGGGGAAATGTTTTGACGCTATTATATGATTTATTGTATGTAATAACAATAATCCTTTGTAAAAAATATAGTTTAAAGTAACTATTCTTAATACAAATAATTTGCACAGTTATATGGAATCAAGTATTCTTGTCAAACATTCTTAATCCCTGTACAATCTACTCAATAAGCTGCAGCTAGAGAATACGCTAACTGCACCTCTGCAGACGAGTAACACATCTCCTCCATTGAGGTCACATGTTGACTGTGGATAATGACCCGTAAGGATTTAGGACGCGATCCTGGTGGATAAAAACTCCTTGACTCAGCAACCGAGTGGTCAAGTGAATTGCAACACACCTCTCTGGCTCTTACTGGGCAAAGTGGGTAGTCGGACAGACCGAGTCCGATTAATTTGCTGTTTAGGTCCGAGCGTATTCTTCAAGGTGCACTCATGTCAAACTCCCAACCCTTTTTATCTTATACGTGCGAGAAGGCGATGGCTAAGGATCAGTTGCGTTGAGCGGATAACTTTTGGGCCACTACTTACATAAACGGCAATAAGTATCTTCAGGTAAAAACCTAGAATTGGCAGGGGCTCGAAATCCTACTCCCTGCTCGAGCATATTGGTAGTGTATCCCCGTCTCAACCAAAGCAAATGGATTTCTGCCTCGGTAAATTCTAAACACAATTTGGACTCCGTGGTGGATGGTAGTGAACAAGGCTCGAAAAAATGTACATTAGCTATGGCTTTTTCAAATAATCAAATCAAAACGAAGTCTTTCCGGAAATCCCTAGATTCATTGTACTTGAATCTTTGGAAGAGACCTACCCAGCCAGACTTTCTCCGATCTTAATAGAAAAGGTTATTTCATGCTATGCGACCCTTGGACCAGTCAAAAAGACTGGAAATAGCAATTTGTTAGCGGAGGTGGACAGTCGGAGGCATGCAATAATTTCTCAATAGGAATACTTTCCCTACGAAAAAGTGCAAGGCGAATCCATATGAGAGATTTAACACTTCGAAATGAGTTATTAAGAGAAGAGAACAGTCTTTGTTTATACCAGAAGAAATAACTGAAAACTTGAGAAAACAAAGAGTCATTGACTACTAAATGTAACAACCAGAAAGAGCGAAGAAATTCAAATGAATGCATTTATTCTGACTTTCAATACACCTAAAAGAACCAAAGATGTAATAATTAGATACTGCCTTGACAGGGTGGAACAATACATTCCCGTACCCTTAAATTGCTTTTAAATGTCGAACCCCCCACAGGATTGGGGGGTTGCAGAGGTTGTCAGATATGTGAATGGTATGACAAAAAATACTCAGACCACACTGAGGAACATTGTCTAAATAAAACTAAATGCCCTGTCAAGAAAACCACCCCTCTTTCTCAAGATTTTGTGACATTTCCTCACGCACCCACAGAGAGAGAGAGAGAGAGAGAGAGAGGGGGGGTGAAGTGTAAATGAACTGCTATATTTTTTAACTTTGAAGGATAATAGGGTCCGACATAGGAGAGAACTCTTATGCATCTCTAACACGGAGAGTGAATCCAATCAGAGACAGCAATAAACCAGCCAATTACAGAGCTCTTGTCGAGAAGCCAATCTAATTGGAACGAAATGATTGGCCAAACTTTCAGGAGTTACTGAACCTACGCACGGCCAAAATTCATTAAAAAAAAAACTCACAGCAAACCGAAAGAAAAAAATCCAATGAAATAAAGAAAAAACTATACACAAAATCTACTACTCAAACACAACAGAATCTCCAATTGATTAATTAAAAAATCCATATCAACTCCAAAGGGAACAAAGAAAGACCAGGAAGCGCATTCGAAATACCCCCAGCCAAACATTATAGAGAACCCCTTCAATATCAAAAATAAAACCACCTAAAAGAATCGATAAATAATGCAATGTCCTAGGATCAACCAAATCTCATAATAGATCCTAGGGTGTAGAAATATGGCTATTGAAACTGACAGCATAAATACAAACCATAATGAAGAAAAATATCTGAAAGCAATCGTGATTGACACAGAACTATAAATATGAAATTGATTTTTCTTTTATAGCGTTGGTGGTGGTGGTGGAAATTACAATTAAGGATTAATTCAATACGTGAAACCATTTAACTGTGCAAATAAAAAAGTTTGAACTCGTTCAAAAAGATACCTACAAACCATTCAGTTAAAAATCGGATGTAAACAAAGTCTATTTAAAATGTTACGTCAAAAACTATTCATTTACACAGTATATATATATATATATATATGTGTGTGTGTGTGTGTGTGTGTGTGTGTGTGTGTGTGTGTGTGTGTAAACATGATTCGGCATCAAATAACCTGCAAAGATTGATGTGCAATAAAACCCAATCAACCAATGACAGACAATTATACTGTGTCAAGTAATATCATCGTCATCATCATCGTCAAGGTTTGACGATTGCATGGATCTCTCTCTCTCTCTCTCTCTCTCTCTCTCTCTCTCTCTCTCTCTCTCTCTCTCGCTCTCCGTACCTATTGACTGTTACTCTTGGTAAGTTCTCTTGACAACATTTAGAGTCGGCACAGACCAGAAGTGTATATATTTTTTGCTGGAGAGCCGACATTTTTATATCGATGTGTAGGAGTCCATAGGAGAAAGTTACTTATATGTTTGTTCCTACTTGCCCAAGATGGCCAGCATGTCTTGTTCAGCTTCTTTGGATTGTTAAAGAGATGGGAAGTATGTGGCCGTAGAATAGCTGTTTTGTCGGGTGCTGCTTCCAAAATTTGTTCAGAACGACACGTACGTTTTTACTATAGTTACCACCTAGCTTTTTTTTCAAGTAACTATTTCTATTTAAATAAAATAATAATGTTTGGCACATCCGGTAGATTGATGGATCTGGGAGTATAAGACGGGTGTGCGTGACGATGCCATGCCATAACATGTTATAGTCACATGGTATCCGAAGTAAATGATACTATAACTTTGTATTTCATAAAATATAAACTCTATTATACCAGTACATTGAAAATATTGGAAGATATGGTATGAATAAATACAATGATGAAATACAATGAGAAAGAGAAACTAAATAACCAATTAGAAAGTTATCACCGAAAAACCGAACTAAATGAACGATGTCATACGATTGTACTGGTTTGTCTGATTGGTTCATTTGTTTAATGGCGTATCAAAATTCACGGTTTGTTTAATGCCAAAGCCACGTTGGGAGAAGAATAGATGTTATACTATTCAACCAATAGCCGAGAGGATAAGATTTGGTTGGGTTGGATTTAATGGCATATCAACCATTGTAGGTTATTTAATACTAAATCCTCTTTATACATATATATTAGATATAAAGGATTTGGTTTGATTGGGTTTTATGGCATATCAACCATTGGAGGTTATTTAACGCCAAATCCTGTTTATATATATATATATATATATATATATATATGATTTATAAACACATTTTTGTAAATAACATGCCTAAACGAACTTGAGCTCTTTTTTGCAAGCAGTTAAATGGTTTCAAGTATTGCTATATAACATTCACAGTTTAACATCAGTCGTTTGTTTGCACACATAGTTTCTTCTACATGACCCATAGATAGGACACTTTCAGGTGCTACCACTCCTGGTCAGAGTGTACCTAGGAGCAGTGATAATGAAGGGGTACTTCACATTCCTCAGGTCTCCAAGGCTGGAGCCTAGTCATCAGATGGTTTAATGTCATATCTACGGTACTCGCTGTGGCTGGATTCTTACCCCTGTGCAGAGATGTAGGGTGGATAATATGCTTCACAATTTTCCCCAAGAGTCCGAAAGTTAACATAACAGCGCGACTGGAGTTCGAACTCGCTTATGTGAAATGGCAGTCCAGTCTTTAACCAGTACGCCACATGACAACCTACACACGATAGTATATTTTCTGCTACAATAAAGAAATACCATCGGATTAGATATTAAGGAGTAGCGCCCTTCCCTATACCTCGGTGTTGTAATTAATGAAAAGGGAGACTTCAAGCTGCCCTCGTCTACGGTGGCCATCTTTACTTTAGATCATATATGAAACTTGTTACACCGCTTTCTTACTGTTATCAAATCTAAATGTTTGTTAGCTTGTTTTTTTAATTTCTCTTAGGTCATAAAATATATATGCAGGCTGATCAGTTCGAATAAAATCAACGAATCGCATCAAATTGCTTGCAGAGGTCGCCAGGTTAGGTTTTTCTCGATTTATTGCTAATTATTGCATAAAAGCGAAAAAGTGAATCTGCAATAGTTAGCCATGTAGAGAAACACTATAATAGTTTATTCTTTTTTCTTCTTACTCCACTTCATCAGCTAAAAAAACAAATAAACAACTATTTATCTGATGAAGAAATTAAAAGCAACAAGAAGTTTAGAGAACTTAGTGACACTGTAACCCGTTGAGACACGCATGTTTTTTTTTTTTTCTTTTTTCGGTTTTAATGAATAAAGAATAGAATATTAGAAGACTGACTTGGTGTAATGGTTAGCAAACCAGACTTGCAAACCTTCACAAGTTTGTTTGAATCCCGGTGGGTGTCCAATTCATTCGGCCTTGTGCTACATCTTAGAACGAAAAAGAATGGCTTTCAAATTTTTATTTACGCTTTTTCTCTCGCATTTACTGGGTGTCCTCGTGGTGTAATGGTTAAAGCGATGGACTGCAAAATCGTAGTAAATGAGTTCGAACTCCAGTCGGGCTATTACGTTCATTTTCGGACAAATACTCTTGGGAATGGTATAAATCCCCTTATCCTCTCAGCCATGGGTTAAATAGAACTACTACTGTTCTTCTAGAAGAATGGCTTTGGCATTAAATTACCTACAAAGGTTGATATGCCATTAAACAAAAGAAACCATCGCCTTTATTATTTGACTTATTTACTTATCTCCTTGTGCAGTGAAAAAATGACAGCAATACCCAATCTTCTGGTTGGTTGGTGTTTTATAACATATCAACCCTTATGAGGCATGTAATGCCAAATCTAACCATCTATATGACTTGTAAGGGAGTACTTTTCGGTAACTGTATTTTCATACGAGTTATATAGCTTCAAGTATTATGATATAATACTAATAGTTCAATTTAATATTAATCTTCTGTACAAAGTTTAAATGGTTTCAAGTATTTCTATATAACACTAATAACTTTATCTAATATTAATTACTTCTTGCTCACAGTTAAGTAGTTTAAAGTATTTTTTTCTAAGGCTAATAATTCTATCTAATATTATCATTTAAATGGTTTCCAGTATTGCGAGTTAACATTAGCAATTTTATTTATCAAGTATTCCTAATACTTGGAACGCATTTTTAAAGCAGTGGTCGTGTCAATACAACCATATTGATGCACCATATAGACGCTGACTAAGCGTATGGAGAAAAAGCTTGACTGCCATTGCTTAAGGATGCTACGAGCTATTCTGAACAAATTCCGGAGGCAATACCCTACAAAACAGCACCTACGACCCATCCCCAAAACCATCCAAATTAGACGAAAAAGACATGCAGGACACTCCTGGAGAACTGAGTACGACCTCATAAGCGATATTAGTTGTCTAAATTTCTGACTGAAGGTGAGTAATAATACAGGAATATTTAACACTTGTACCAGGTTATGGCTAACGGAATCAGAACAGTTGACCACGGTGGATTCAATAAAGGACGTAGTTTGAAGTTCTGTGAAGGTTCCCGAGTTCGTCAAACACCTGAAGAAGACCGGAAGACATATCGGTCGAAATGTTGTGGAAATAGCAATAAAGATGAAGAAAATAGTCCGAAAAACTTTAATGATAAAACTCATAAGCGATGTTCTCCTATGGACTTCTTCACGCGGACGTGCAAGAGTTGGATGACCAGCTAGAACCTATCTATAATAGCTCTGTGTGGACACAGGATGTAGCTTGGAAGACCTGCCGGAAGCGATGGACGACAGAAACGAATGGCGAGAGAGAGTCAGGAAAATCCGTGCTAAAGGCGTTACATGATGATGATGATGATGATTCTGTATGTTTTCAAATGACTTATAATTATAATCCTTAATAGATGGTTGAACAGATCTTTTTGACCAATTCATGAGACCCGGAACTAAAGAGTAATGTTGGTAAGGGGTACTCTACATACCCAACTCTCTCTGAACAGAGCCTCACCATCCGACGCATTTTAATGTCACAACCATGACATCAATCATTTAAAAATTGCATCTTACTTATATATACTAGCAAAACTATACACCTTCCACTGGGGTAAAGATTTAAGTTTTTATGTAATAAAGTATTATATTAAATTAGAAAGACAAACGAAACTAGATAAAAACGAATATAAAAGATGGCTCAAATTTTGATTTATCTGGATTTATTTTGATTAAATTTTTTATTTGAATTTGTTTTCGTTTGGTCTGATTTTTTAGTATATCAACTATTGTAGGTTATTCTAATACCAAGGCCGCTATATAGATATTTATTAAATATATAGGATTTGGTTTGGTTTAGTTTTATGTCACCTCAACCATTGTAGGTTAATTAATTCCAAATCTTCTTTATACATTTATATCAAATATATAGAATTTGGGTGAGTTTGGTTTTATGGCATATCAACAATTGTAGGTTATTTAATTCCAAATCATCTTTATACATATATATTAAATATATAGGATTCGGTTTGGTTTGGTTTGGTTTGGTTTTATGGCATATCAGCTATTGTCGGTTATTTTAATGTCAATCCCTCTTTATACATATTTATTAAATATATAGGATTTGGTTTGGTTGAGTGTTATGGCATATCAACCGTTGGAGGTTATTTAATGCCAAGTTCTCTTGATACATATATATAAAATGTATATGATTTGTAAATACATTTTGTAGATAACATTTTTATACGAGCATGAGCTCATTTTTTTTGCACGGTTAAAAGATTTTAAGTATTTCTACTTTATACGTATTGTCACGTAATAGCTCACGAAGACGAAGAGGTAAGAATGATACTCTCCCCCCCCCGTTGAACTAACATTATCTAGCAGTCAAAAAGTGACCGTTAGGAGAGAATGTGGGTCACGCAGATGTTCGCACTTAAGTGACCTTGGGTCGCCGGACATCGGAAGGGGAAAGAAAAAAAGAAGCCAAATGATTGGCGGGGACCCCAAACGGAAGTGGGGTTCCCTTCCCCTCAGGGGTAGTAAAAAAGTTTTTGAGCAAGTCTCGTGGCAGACGGACGATAGCCATTTTACTCCGGGCTAAAGACAAAAGACTAACTGAGACACGAAGGACTCCAAAATCCTTCAAGCCAGTATTAAAAACAGTACAAAGTCTATTAGCCCGTGAAAGAAGAAAAATTCTCCAGTGGAACCCCGTCAAAAAAATTAGATAAGTAACTTTGGGACATTTTTCCTTTACACCCAAATTTTGTTTACCACTCTCTCTCTATTTGAAGAAGGATAAAGCCAAGAAAAGACATTTATATTCATGGACTATCCTATTATATATTTTTGACACTTTGAACGTATATATATATATAACCGTAGTAAAGAACCTATGTATTTTCATTTTACCATGTGGTCTATGTTATTATTTCATGCTTTCCTTTCAGCTTCTATTCGCCTTACATTATCTTGCTTAGAACTGTCCTATTAATTCCTAAAGTATCACACGGGAAACCGGAGTTGCCGACTACTACAACAACATTAATAGTATTACAACTAAGACCTATAGGCCCGTATTCTTCTATTATCTAAGGGAAAGAAGTTTAGCGGCCTGGTGGGTGGGTGATAGTGTGAAATTTTGGACCCCTTTGCCAGCGGTGGCCAGTCTGGCCCTAAATTATTCCCTCACGTAATATGCCAGTTCTTATCTGCCTGAGAAAAGAACTCTGAACAGGACTTATTTCTGTAGGGGATCAAGTGCCAACCTGCCCCGTCTTCACACGTGCGAAAATAAAGTTCCGTTTTGGGATTTTAGTCAATTTGCCGTCACAGTATATTTTGATTTAATAATCATTTGTTGCACTCATTTAAATAGCTTCAAGAGTTGCTATGTAAATATAAAAATTTAACATCAGCCATTTGTTTGCCATTTAAATAAATATAGATGATATGAAAAAGATTAGTTTGTCGATAATTTCATTTTTGAATTAGAACTAATCTGTTGCACACTCGTATTGCTATTGTTTTTAAATAGTTAAACGGTTTCAGTTTTTGTTATCTAACACTTATAATTCTATTCAAAATTTATTATTTGTTTGCACACAGTCAAGTGGTTACAAATATTACTTTTTAACTCTCATTATTCTATTCAACATTACTCATTTGTTTACACACAGTTAAATGGTTCCAAGTATTGGTATGTATCACCAAATATTTAATTAATCATAAGTTATTTGTTTACACACAGTTAAATAACTGTTCTATTTCAAAGACCTCAATTTAGCATAAGTCATTTGTTTGCACTTATTTTAAATGTCAAACAGTTCTGTTTGACCCATAGATAAGACCCCCTTATCTGATGCTACCAATCCAATCCAGAGTGGATCTGAGAGAAATAGCAATGAATGGGTACTCGACATTTCCCAGACCTCCAGCATTACTGGAGCCTCACCATTTCACTGTTTTGTGTCATATCCAGGACACTCGTTGGTGGTGGTGGTGGGGGGGGTTACCCCTCTGCAGAGATGCCGTCGGTGTATTCTACAGCCCCAGCTGACGGGGCTCTTAAGTGAATTTGACTGTAAAGAATAACATTACTGCTATTTCATTTTTCGTTAATGAATTTCTTCAAAGATTTATCGACGTGATTTTTACTCATGTTTATTGAAATAAAATAAAATCATTATAAATCAATAATATCAAGAGAATATTTAAGATCAATATGCTAATTAGCCTTCTCGTTAACAACGTAAACCGCTTGTTAGTTGCACGTATAAATCCAAATTCATAGTTTTAGTTCGTAGATAAGGCAAATAGTAATAATGATGTGATAGAATTTTCTTGATAACTGAAATTCAAATGAAAATAAAAAATCCTTGCATAAGTGGCATCGATAACCAAGGGAATTGTAACGTCAGTGGTGACAGTTTCGACGAAAAATAGATCGACATGATTTTCATTATAATGGGGTTATATATATATATATATATGTATATTTGGGGGAGTTCAGAAAAATTAATATAATTTCGTGATCTAATAACTTTAGCAATTCTCGTTTAAATGATTAAAGTGTTAAAAGCCAATGAAGTAACAGCTCATAATTCTCTGCTGGGTGTTTGGTTATTTTTTATTTTCAGGAATAGAAATGCAATTTGCTGGAAAGGCGACGAGCGATCAATCTACTCTGACTGTGAGAAACAATAGTATTCAGTAATCTGAAAGACAAACACCGTATGACGAATATGAAAATTTTGTTACCGACCTCATCGAAGCGGCGACCGACCAAAGCAAATTTCAAATGTCGAGTTCCATGGGAGTCAGTAGCAGGTAGGGAAAACAAGTTCGCCTACCAAGGAAGCAGTGTCTCATCAACCGAAACAGACATCAACATGCGACTAGCAAAAGCTTGGATAGCTATCTTTATACATATATATTAAATATATAGGATTTGGTTAGGTTTGGTTTTATGGCATATCAACCACTGTAGGTTATTTAATGCTAAATCTTCTTTATACATATATATTAAATATATAGGCTTTCGGTCATATGGAAGTCAGACCTGACCGATAAAATGAAACGCAGTTTCTTCCAAGCAGCGGTCATGTCGATACTGCTATATGGATGCACTACATGGACGCTAACAAAACGTATGGAGAAAAAGCTTGACGGCAACTACAGAAGAATTCTGTGAGCAATATTGAACAAGTCCTGGAAGCAGCACCCCTCAAAGCAGCAGCTGTAAGGCCACCTACTTCCCATCACGAAATCTATCAAAATTAGACGAACCAGACATGCGGGACACTACTAGAGGAGTAGAGACGAGCTCATGTGATGTACTCCTGTGGGCCCTGCACATGGCCGAGCAAAGGCAGAACGACCAGCTCGAACCTACATACAGCAGCCCTGTGCCGATACGGGATGTATCCCTGAAGACCTGTCGGAAGCAATGGACGATAGGGAGGGATGGCGAGAGAGGCTCAGGGATATCCGTGCTGATGGTGCGACATGATGAAGGTGATGATGAGATAAAATAAAGCATGGTTACATATAAAAAATACTAACAAATGTCAATGCGTAAAAACTTTAAAAAGCCCAGGGAGAACAAACACATACCAAAGAGAACACTTAGAATACATTCAAGGCCAAATCAATTAAATAAAAAATTCAGAAGACAGATGATCACAATTAACAGGACATACAATAAATGAAGCAAGCGGAAGGAAAAGCAGCAAGAGTGTAAACTAAATGCTGCCAGCCATGAAGAAAGACTTCCAAAATGGAAAGAACATTTCCAGAATCCTCACAAAAATCCTCCAGAAATTGCAGATAAAGCTAACAAAAAAATTATTAATAGTCAACTAAAAATCTGGCGAGACTACGTATTACGATCTAATAAAAGAAAATGGTTTCACATAAAAAAAAGGCAGAAATTATGACAGATACCGACTACGAAGATAATCTAGCACTTCTCGCAAATCCACTTGCCCAAACCGAATCCCCACTGCATCGCTTAAAACAAGCAGCCAGATGCCCTGACCTTTGCGTGAACGAAAATAGAGTTCATATTTTAAACAAACATGAGCCATTTCTAAAGTGTCAAGTTTCTATTATTAGTTGATGAGTTCACATACCTCGGTAGCAATATCTCGTCTACTGTAAGTGATGTCAACATACGCCTAACGAAGGGGTGGATTGATATTGACAAGTTATCGATTATTTAGAAATCTAAACTCTTTGATAAAATAAAACAGAATTTCTAACAAGTTGTGGTTGTGTCATTACTAATGTATGGCTGCACTATTCGATGCTAACCAAGGGCATGAAAGCTAATTTTTAGCAATTATTGGAAGTAACATCCCACTAAATAGCAACTGTATGGTTACTTGCCTCTCATCTCCCAAACCATCCAAGTAAGATGAACAAGACATGCTGGATACTGCTGGGGAATTAAGAACAAACTCATAAGCGACACTCTTTCGTGAACTTTTACACATGGACATTTCGGGGTTAGCCAACCAGCAAAAACTTACTTACATCAGTTTGGTGCAGACATTAGATGCACTCTGGAGGACCAGCCTAAAGCAATGGACCACAGAGAGAGAGAGAGAGAGAGAGAGAGAGAGAGAGAGAGAGAGAGAGAGAGAGAGATCCGTGCTATCAACACGATTCGATGATATATATATATATATATATATATATATATATATATATATATATATATATATTGCATTTATTATATATGGAGTATTGTATTTTTCATGTCGCGACTGTGAGGGAATTGACGTACGTTGTCTCTTATTGACTACCTTCAGCTTGAAAAGTTCAATAGCAGTAGCGACATTCGGGTGGGTCGTTTGGGAGAAAGAGTATGATGCTGGAAGATCAGAAACTTGTAAGGACCCTAAGAACATCACTGACGAAACGATCCTGCGCATTCTTTGAGAGTATGATTACAACTATATTGCATTTAATATATATTGAGTCTTGTATCATTGTATTGCATTTCTATTTCTGTCATTGACTTCATTCTGTCATTGTCAGCCAAATCTATCTATCTATCTATCTATCTATCCTTACCTGTCCCCATCTATTCACATTCAAATCTGTTCGTATCTATAAAATATAATGATCCACTGATTAGAGCCACAAATATCATCCGACTTTTTAAAGTTGCACATTTATCTATCTATGTCAGTATATTCATATCTATCAATCACATTTTGATCATATCTATCTATCTATCTATCTATCTATCTCTTCCTATTTAAATCTATTTCTATCCAAGTCTATTCATATCTATAAAATATGATGGTCAATTGAACGCAGACGAAAATATCTTCGAACATTTTGTTTAAATGGCGCATGGATATTTGCATTAAGATATAACATATTCAATCAGATCATTTGATCTTGCTTCGTTATCTTTTTTTAAAACTAATCATATTTGAACAAATTTTGGGCTGCAAATTCTATTGTGACTTTTTTGGAAAGTTAATCTTGATGTGGTATATTTTCGTTTTTTTTTATGGGGACGGTTGGGTTGTGTCTACAAATTGATATGAATGCTTGCAAAGTTTTCAATCGGTTTATAAATGCGCTTTTGATCTTTGGTGACTGTATTTTTATGAAAATAGAACGAACAGGATTTGGTGTGAATCACTCGGTACATTTAATAACCAGAGGAGACTTGCTGTCACAATGTCTTCAGTGAAATACCACGAGTTATTACTGATGCGAAAAACTCCAAAGTTAATAATAATAATAATAATAATTATGAGGAAAGGCTCGTTGGGTAGAGTCTCTGATCGTTCGTGGTCACATCTGTGTCAGGTGCGCAGATCATAAACAACCCCTGAGCCAGGTATAACCACATTATACCACCCATGATAAAAATGTCAAATCATAATATCACACAATGTGGGACCCAGTCAACAGGCCTAGGTGTCATGATCGGCAGGTGTTCTCCTGATAGCCGACATGGGAGACACGATCGTCATCCTACGAACGTTGGCTGTTCTTTTTTCAGATACATAAACGTCGACGTAACAAACCACAACGAACAGAGACCTAAACGTAGAACATGGACTAGGGAAGAGAATAAACTTGTGCTAGAATGCTATTTCAGGAGCAACCATTCACAAAGAGGCTACAGGAAAAGGATGTTTGAGATCTGGCAAGAATGTTCGACATTTCAGACAACTAGCCAATGATTAGCTGATCAGGTTAGGACAATAACGAAGAAGGGTTGGTTTTCTGACCTAGAATTACTAGAAATCCATCAAAAAACACTGAAACAAAACTATAACGCAGTGCAAGACACACCAAGTGGTGTCAAACAAAAACAATCCAACGAAAAAGAACCACAAACCTTGGCAAATGAAAACACCACACTCCCAAACGATACACTATCAAACAACCAGGAAGAAAAACTATCGCAAGAACAAAAGGTAAATCTAGAAAATGTAAAGAGAATCATGAATAGTGAAAAGACTATTCTACCTTCATTAAGAAACATAGAATGGAAAACACTTAAAATAGAAACGAATGTACCAGCTTCGGCGGTACATATACTAAAAATAGAAACGAATAAAATAGATCACATACTACCTTACATACCAACGAATAATATAACCGATTTAAATGAATTAATATATGCAGGAGCGAAATTAGTTTGTGAGAATATTGGGATCCCCCCAAAAAGCACGAAGAAACAACAAAAACCGGGATGGGAAATTAGACTGGAATCGCAAATAAAAAAAACAACGAAAACAAGCCCGAATGATGAAGAGAGGCGCTGAAATAAGCGGGGGGAAGAAGGAACAGCCCACATGGGAAAAAATAACAGTACAACTTGAGGAAATAAACCAGAAAATACTGGCCAAAGAAGGAAGATTAAAGAGATATCGACAAAGGGTAAAACAGTACAGACAAAATAGGACATTCCAAAACAACGAAAGGAAACTCTATCAACAATTGAGAGGGAGTGACACGAAAACATACCAACAAAAGAAACCGAGCGATTTTGGGCTAAAATATGGGAACCAAAGAAACATAACGAAAATGCTGAATGGATAAACAACATTACAAGAGAACTAGACGGACTTGAAGAAGGCCCCAAAATCGAAATACAAGTCGACTTACTCAAAACAACACTAAAAAGAATATCAAACTGGAAAGCGCCAGGCCATGATAGAATACATGGCTTCTGGTTCAAGAAATTCACCTCCATTCACGACAGACTAGCACTAGAGATGAACAGATGCTTACAAGACGCGCACGTACCTGAATGGATGACCAAAGGAAAGACAACATTAATCCAAAAGGACCCTAGTAAAGGAACTGCCCCAAACAATTACAGACCCATAACCTGCCTACCAATGATGTAGAAAATGCTAACAGCACAAATAAGGGAAAAAATCTACTATTCACTAACAAGCCGCGGATTGTTCCCTGACGAACAGAAAGGATGCCGGAAAGGATCCAGAGGCACAGCAGAATTACTCTTCATAGATCAACACATCCTAAATGAGTGAAAGACAAGATGGAAAAATCTAACTATGGCCTGGATTGACTACAAGAAGGCATATGATATGCTCCCACAAAGCTGGATATTACACTGTCTCAAAATGTACAAAATATCACATGAAGTCATAAACTTCATCGAACAGACCATGAAGACCTGGAGAGTGGAACTGACAGCAGGAGGAAGAAGCATAGCTGAAACAAAGATCCAAAGAGGCATCTTCCAAGGAGATGCACTATCACCCTTACTATTCATAACAGCCATGATGCCACTGAACCACATACTCAGAAAATGCACTGCCGGATACAAACTCAGCAGATCGCAAGAGAAGATCAACCACCTAATGTACATGGATGACATTGAATTATTTGCAAAAAATGAAAGAGAACTGGAAACTCTCATACACGCAGTTAGAATATACAGTCAGGACATTGGAATGGAATTTGGCAGAGAAAAATGTGCCATGCTCGTCATGAAAAGTGGAAAACGACATATGACTGACGGAATGGAACTACCAAATCACGACAGAATTAGGACGCTGGAAGAAAATGAAACCTACAAATACTTGGGCATCTTGGTGGCTGACACCTTCAAACAAGTGCAAATGAAAGACATGATCCGAAAAGAATATCTCAGGAGAACGCGAAAACTACTCGAGACAAAACTCTCCAGCAGAAACCTCATCAAAGGAATAAATACTTGGGCTGTGCCACTAGTCAGATACTCGGGACCCTTTCTCAAGTAGAGAGAGGAACTTAAACAAATGAACCAACGGACAAGAAAACTAATGACCATGCATAAGGCATTACACCCCAGAGACGACGTTGACAGACTATATGTATCTAGAAAACAGGGAGGAAGAGGACTTGCCAGCATCGAAGACACCGTTGACGCATCCATACAACAGCTCGAAGACTCCATAGAAAAACACGAACGAGGACTAATTACAACCATCAGAGTCGATACGGAGAACACGATAAACGAAAGAATGACCACAACTAGGAAACAAAAATGGGAAGGAAAACAACTCTATGGCCGCTTTAAGCGTCTAATAAACAACATCTCACACCAGAAAACTGGACCTGGCTAAGAAAAGGAAACCTTAAGAGAGAAACGGAATCACTCCTAGTAGCAGCACAGGTCGGCAAGGTAATCCACTGGGAAATATGCATGTAATTTTACTTCGACCATTCAAACAAAGGGTATATGCACAACCCGCCGCCTGTCCTAGAAAATGACTCGCATAAACTCCTATGGGACTTTAACATACAAATGGATCACCTAATCCCGGCCAGAAGACCAGACCTCATAATAATCAACAAAAGAAAGAGAGTCTGCAAAATTGTTGACTTTGCTGTCCCGGCGGACCACAGAATAAATCTGAAGGAAAGTGAAAAAAAGGATAAGTACCTCGACCTTGCAAGAGAATTGAAAAAACTGTGGAACATGAAAGTAACGATTGTGCCAATTGTGATTGGTGCGTTAGGCACAGTAACTAAAGGATTATTAAAGGGCCTGGAGGACTTGGAAGTTAGCGGACAGGTAGAGACTATCCAAACGACAGCATTGCTGAGGACGGCCAGAATACTGAGACAAATCCTGGAGACTTGAGGAGACTTGCTGTCACTCAAACTCCAGAGAAAAAAACATCAGCTAATACTGATGTGAAAAACTCTAGAGGAGCAAATAATGATAATAATATCGACTTTGCTGTTCCGGCTGACCACAGAGTAAAACTGAAAGAAGGTGAAAAGAAGGATAAAAATCTTGACCTTGCTAGGAAATTGGAGAAACTGTGGAACATGAAGATACGTTTATACCAATTGTAATTGGTCCATTAGCCTAGCGGTTAGAGTGTTCACCAAAGGCCCAGGAGACAGGGGTTCAATCCCAGGTCGAGTCATCCCAAAGACACAAAAAATGCTACTTGATGCCTCCTTGGTTGACACACAGCATTATAAGGTATCAAGGGTAAAGTGGAGTAATCCAGGGAATGGAGTAGCGCCCTCCCCTACTCCTCGGTGTAGTAGCTATTGAAAAGGGAGCCTTCGGGTCACCCTCGACCATGGTAATTGGCGTTCTTGATACAGTCACCAAAAGGATTGTTAAAGGGACCGGAGGACTTGGAAATAAGAGGCTGAGTGGAGACCAATACTACATTATTGAGATAGGCCAGAACACTGAGAAGAGTCTTGGAGACTTTATGAGACTTGCTGACACTCAAACTTCAGTGAAAGACCATCAGCTAATGCTGATACGAAAAACTCTCAAGGAGTAAATAATAATAATAATAATAACAATAACAATAATAATAATAATAATAATAATAATAATAATAAGAAGAAGAAGAAGAAGAAGAAGAAGAAGAAGAACTGTTATCGCGTAGATTTTATTGTTCCAGCGAACCGCAGAATGAAAATAAAAAGAAAGCAAAAAAGAAAGACATGTACTTAGATCTTGCCTGAGAACTGAAAAGGCTGTAGAACATGAAAGTGACGGTGATACCAGTTGTAATTGGTGCACTTGGAACGACACACTGAGGCCTTGGATAGAGACTTAGGAAACTGCCGATCAGAGAAAGAAACGAGATTATCCAGACCACGTCACATTTAAGATCAGTAAGAATAGTCACATGTGTCCTGGAGACCAGAATGTAGTTGCTGTCATGCAGTATCCATTAAAAAGATTATCAGTTAAAACTGGTATCCATTTGTCCATCTACGACCGGAAGGGACTTGCCACTCAGAATTCATGGAAAATTACCAGAAAAACTGGTATCTATTTACCTATCAATCTCAGTCGGCAGATACATATTGCTTTTCTTATCTATCTATCTATCTATCTATCTAATACCAAAAGAGACTTGCTGTTACTCTGATTTCAGTGAAAAAATACCAGATAAACCTGGCATCTATCTATCTATCTATCTATCTATTACATTAATGAGTATCTAATCAAAAAGCCCTTATACATGAGGCTTAACTATGAATTAGATAATATCACTGCTGTTCTTCTTCTTGGGTGGCTTTACTATTAAATAATCCATGAAGGTTGACACATCATTAAACAAAAGAAACTCGACCTTGTATATGAAACTGAGATCCTGTTTATTCCACCTAAACTCACGCTTACCAACTGGATTTTTCTTGAAAGCAACAGCAAAAAATTTACTCTTATAATCAACCTTAGCATAGGGTGACAAATGAAAATGCTTATGTGTATCAAGTGTTACGCAAAATTCAGTGAATTTGAATCGATTGATGAATTTATAATTCAGTCATGTTATCCTTAATTTCCTGTGTCACACAAAGGATCTCAAAAATGTACCGAAATTACTCCACAAAAAAATCCATTCTTTGACTGCTGCCTCAGGGTTTCTGATTTTATAATTTCTATATAATTGGAGTCTATCCGTGTCTTCAAATATTCTTCAACAGATGGTCTAAAGAAAAAAATTATTTTTCTTTACAAACCTCCTGATATGAAAATTAAGTGATAGATAGATAGATATGAGTCATTCAAAAAGTTCTTAGCCTTACCCAGGAAGAAAAACCATTGCTGAACATTTTTGCTATGGCAACACTCTAGCACTTCTTATAAAACTAGAAAAACTAATTGGGATTTTTCTAGTTTTATAAGAAGTGCTATTGTGTTGCCATAGCAAAAATGCTCAGCTTTGCTCTTCTTTCAGTGTGAAGCTTAGAACTTCTTGAACGACCCTCGAAGATGGATCTTTGTTGAAAACTAACCATTTTTCTGTATAAATATGAGTTCAGTCTAGAAAGTTATGAAACTATATTTTTTTTAATTTCAGGTTAGCAACCCTGATTGAATACCAGCTGCTCAATATTGTCTTTAAATACGTCTGAAAAAATTCCGTTCATATTTGCCGGTCACAATACAGGTACGGTTGAGGAAATTAGAAATATTACAATTGTGTTTGGTTAAGAAGTGCCATGAAAATGAAATTAGGATCAAAGTATGTGTAAAACTTCAGCACTAAGCAACGAACACATGCTGATGGAGATCAAGTTTTTTTTAAATGGTACGGAGTCCTTTTGGGTGACCCAGAAACTGTGAAATATGAATTCCCGTACCGATTAAGCGGTTACTTCCTAAACAGACAAAAGAGTGACAAAAATGGAGACTCTCATCAAATCTGATCGACTTTTAACGGTAATAAATTAATATTGATCGTTAACCTTTTAATTAGGTTTGCCAACTAGAAAAAGCAATCTCTTTACTTTTTTGACACCCTATGAACGATTTTTTTAAAAATGGGGCACGTAGAGAAGGCAAAAATATTACCGTGGGTCATTGACAGTAACTACACTTATCGGAATTCTTGACTGTTTCATGTTCTTTGATCACCATTTGGAAGGTGTCGAGATTCTGCAATTAAAAGTAGTGTCAGCTGGAAACTTAAAACACTGTTTCAAGGAGATAGAACAACAACGTCGATGTGCCGCCATCTATTTATCTATCTATGACATCATCTTATCTATCTATATATAATTTTTCAGATTTCATCATCCAAAGTGTGAAAACACGTGCCTTACTCTATCCTCATCAGCCCCCACCTAGGGGTGATGCCACAGTTTCAGTGGCTAAAGTGGTACTACCACCTCTGGCACCACCAGCATGATATGAAGACAAACAGATCGAAAGTTTCTCTTATCAAATGCGTTTGCTTTCAGATGTGTTCATAAAAGTCGTTATAAACGATCATTAATATCACGTGCACATTTCACTTGCGCACGTTAGGTCGTGGTGTCGCACGCATTTTATTTTGGGGGATTTGGTCATTTTTCCTTTTTTCTTTTTCATTACGGTGCCAAACCACTGAAAGCAAACGTCATATACAATTTAAAAAAAAAAAGGATCTGCTGTCTAATGGGACCCTTAAGATTGGTAGCAATGATATATATATATATATATACTAGATCGATTTTGTACTTTGTGAGTAAAAAGTTTTACAATAATTTTATGTGTAAGTTTGCTGTGCATTCATTTATAATATAACTGAAACAGTTCAAACTGTGAAAAGTACCCGTAGTGGTTGGTAGTATCATGGTACTTAGGGTGTTAACACGTTGTCCGTTGCTTCACAGATGAATGTGATACGCAGTCTAATTCAGATTAAGTCTAATTAAGATTACAAAAACCAGTCCTTAACGTTCACCAATGTCAATGCACTGTTTAATCATATTGGGCACCTCGGGTAGTGTAATGGTTGGTAAGCTTGACCAACAAACCTGTGAGAGCGAGTTTGAGTCTCACTGGGTGCACCATTCTTTTGGCCTTTTGCCACACCTAAACAAAACGCTTAGTAAATTACTACTGTTTAATCCTAATTTATTACAAACAATATCCTGCGTCATACACAGAAATAAGATTTTCAAATCCTTTTATCCACTGGGTCATCTGCACAATTTTCAATGCTTTTTATTTCCGACCGTGTAAAGTATTAAAAGTAAAGTTATTGACCGTAGTCGAGAGCGAACGTAGAAGGCTCCCTTTTTCAATAGCTACTACACCAAGGTGTAGGGGAGGGCGCTACTCCTTTTCCTGGATTTCTCCACTTTACCCTTGATACGTTCCTTATATTGCTGAGTGTTTAGCAATAAGGTAACAAGTACCATTTTAAAAGTCTTTGGTATGACTCAACCTGGGATTGAAATCGGGTCTCCCCGACCATTGGCGAACACTCAAGACCAATGAGTAGTGTAAACATTCATAAATACCAGCGTTCTTAATTAAGTTACAATGACAACCTCATAAAAAGTTGTAAAATTTTATTTTATTTTTCTAAAAATTAACAACAAAAAATCCGAATTATTATCTGATGAAGTTCATACAGAGTGAAATGTCATTATTAATATATATCAACACCAAATTAGTTTTCACATCTTACTTCTCTTTTATTCAGTCAGATGTTTTATCCAAATATTTATTAATTTACTTGTGTGTAATTTAATATATGTACATGGAAACTAATCAAGAATAAGAAATTATGAATACTGGATTCGTTCCAGCAAAATAACATAACTTACCTCGGTGTGTGGGTTACAGAAAATTGGCTCTAGGAACATTCTGCCGTCTTCCATTAGCTCACAACCCACATGCTCAACAGATTTAAATTCTATTGGGTTGGCCCAAATTCCCAGTAGCCATACCCAACGACCACAACTCAATTATGGACCATTCTTAAATGTGCTTGGATATATATACAGCCGAGCAACAACTCCGCCAGCTCTCAGAAAGCGATTCACATTGCAAAGCAGCTGTTATTCAGATAAAGGTAGGGGCTACATGCTTTTACTTTGTTGGCACTTCTGAAAGGGCTTTTAAAGTAGAAATGTTGATTTCACTTATATATAAGGTATGAGTAAGTATTTTTGTTATGTAATAGCTAATTGAACGATGCCGCCACTGAATGCGAATCATTGAGGGTTGTACCTCCTGGAAGCCAGGAAAGACAACAGTTGATTTGATATACATGCAGCGTTAGACTAAGCTATGAGTGTTGCATACAGGGAAGAAGAAGAAGAAGAAGAAGAAGAAGAAGAAGAAGAAGAAGAAGAAGAAGAAGAAGAAGAGAGTCGGAGATGGCTGAAATGCACTCACACAGGGGCAAGGGGACATTTTTTCTCTGAAACCAATGTGCCGTTCTGCTTTGTTCTGCCTGGGTCAAAATCTTTCCTGGTTTATATAATTATAATATAATATAACACCTCCAAACCTACGCGTTGCACGTGGACACACCTCCTGTCAACTATGCCACCCACACAGCTTAAGCGGCACTTCCACTGTAGATATTACTGCGTCCTGTCTGTTTACTTTAGGAAACAGGTTTATTTCCGGTTGTGCCATCTACGCAATTCATGTGGCATGTCAAAAGGAGTCTTCAAGTCGATATTCAACATGAGAATTGATTAGAGAGAAATAAGCGTTTCTACAGTACTGTATATATATATACTCGGGCATCATGCGACTTTATGAGACTTTAAGTTTAGCATAATCTGAGCGCTTCATCGATACGCTGGTTATAAACTTTCTGAGTGTAAATAGTAGGCCTAGGCCTTAACCTTGGTCAACTTTTAAGCCTACAATTCCCAGCAGCAAAAGGTTTAAATATAGAAAAAAATTGTCAGAAAAAAACCCGAGAAGAAGGATTGTGATGGCAGTTAGTGTTTGACGATAATTTTTACTTCCTGAACTGATGGTCAAAAATCCACAATATAAATGCCGACTTGAAGGAAACAACAAATAAAATTTGAAAATTCAACAATACGTTCGTCTATTTTTTCCTTCATCTGTATGAAATTGAAGATCAACAAGTTTTGGGGAATACTATTTGGGATCAAATGATAACATGACACCTCGTCAATGCAACATTATAATGGAAGCACACCTGGCGCAACGATTATCGTCGTAGGAAAGGAATCAAGTGAGTCCAGTTCAAATCCTGAACGAGGTTGTTTACATTTCACTTCGCGCTAATGCTCTTGGAAAAGACATGAACTCATCTCTTCCAATTCTTCCAGCTATGGGTAATAAAATAGTAAGGTAAATAAATATGAACTACGTGAACAAATATTTTTCTAATGATGATGCCGTTACAGCTGTGAGAAAATAGGTCGCCTCCGCAGGGGCAGAATTTTACTTGGAAGGTAGGCAGCTCCTTGTTCATCGCTCGTAATAACCCATAGCATATGATGGAAAATGTGTAAAAAATAGTGTTTTAAAGCTGAAAACCTGCTCTATCCGACGGTGTTATCGTTCTTCCTGAATATGTTGTTGGTTGATTTTGTGGAAATATATTAAAGGCATTATTTTCTGATCACCACTCATATATATATATATATATACTACGAAACCGCATAGAACCCAAAATCAACAACATACTTAGGAAAAACCAAAACGGCTTCCGAAGAAATAGATCCACGACCTCACAAATATTAACCATCCGTAGAATCCTTGAAGGTGTACGGGCAAAAAACCTACAAGCGACATTAATATTTGTCGACTTCACCAAGGCCTTCGATTCCATTCACAGAGGAAAGATGGAAAAAATCCTATTAGCATACGGCATACCTAAAGAAACCGTAGCAGCAATAACGATTCTCTATAGAAACACTAAAGTAAAAGTACGATCACCAGATGGAGACACAGAATACTTCGACATTGTAGCAGGAGTACTACAAGGGGACACGCTGGCTCCGTACCTCTTTATCATTTGTCTAGACTACGTACTTAGAACATCGATTGACAAAATCAGAGAGAACGGCTTCGAGCTGACAAAGAAAAGAAGCAGAAAGTACCCCGCAAAAACAATTACCGACGCCGACTACGCCGATGACATAGCGATACTGGCAAATACACCCAACCAAGCCGAAACACTACTGCATAGTTTGGAACGAGCAGCATAGGCCTCTATGTCAATGCACCCAAAACGGAATATATGTGCTATAATCAAACGGGTGACATCTCCACTCTAGACGGAACCACTCTTAAACTAGTAGACAAATTCACTTACCTAGGAAGCAGCGTCGCATCAACCGAATAGGACATCGACACGAGGTTAATGAAAGCATGGACAGCTATCAATAGGCTATCGATTATATGAAAATCAGATCTAACCGATAAAATGAAACGCAGTTTCTTCCAGGCAGCGGTCGAATCGATACTGCTATAGGGATGCACTACATGAACTCTAACAAAACGGCTGGAGAAGAAGCTAGACGGCAATTACACAAGAATGCTGCGAGCAATCCTGAACAAGTCCTGGCGGCAACACCCAACAAGACACCAACTGTACGGCCACCTGCCTCCTATCACGAAAACTATTCAAGTTAGATGAACCAGACATGCAGGACACTACTGGAGAAGCAGAGAAGAACTCATAAGTGATGTACTCTTATGGACCCCCACACATGGTCGTGCAAAAGCAGGACGACCAGCACGAACATACATTCAGCAACTATGTGAGGATACAGGATGTTGTCCAGAAGACCTGCCTGAGGCGATGAACGATATGGAAAAGTGGCGAGAGAGGGTCAGGGATATCTGTGCTACTAGCACGACATTATGATGATGATGATATATATATATATATATATGCGCGTGTGTGTATCGAGTATTGTATAAACCATTTTTCCTTTATGGCTGATTTCATTTTGAAAAAGTATGAATCTTCATTTTCTCCTCCCCCCAGCCATAAATCAAATAAAAAGGCAGATTGGCCACTTTGCTTTCCTTCTAAGAGAAAAAAAAAATCTTTGAATTCAAACTAATTATACTCAGATTAAAAACTGACCTTGTGTTGCATCCTGCTCGTGGTAGAGAGGTGTTGAGTAACTACCGCAATTATTTTTGTATAAGACGCACTATTTTTCCTGATTTTTCGCCCAAAAGTCCGGGTTGTGTTATAATACTATATAATCAAGTTCTTTCTGGTCATCCGCCTCACGATGATTGGAACGAAATGACGGAAAGTTATATCGTCTAAACCATAGGTCGGCAACCCACGTGCGACATCGAGTGATTTTTGTCCCGCCCGCCATCTTAGACTGGATTGACTTTTCTTTAGATTACAATTCAATCACCATGCGACGAATAATTAAAGTCGAAATTTCAGTTTGAATCCACTGCTGACTTCTCCAAGAAATCGATATTGCCAAGCGGAAAATATAAAAACATTTTGACAAATGCGAAACTGATGATATCCTTATTTGAAAGTACATAGGCTTTTGAAAACCTTTTTCCAAAATGAAATATAATAAAAGTCATTTAAGAACAAGGTTGCGTGACAACCACGTGGATGATATTTTGCTCCTGTCATCGATAAATATTTTACTTAATGTGGAGAAATTATCACACAATAGGCAGAAACAAGTGTCTCATTAAATCATTTATTTCGTTTGTAGCAAGGAATTTGATTTTTTTTTATTGTTGTTGTTGATTGTAATAGTAGATGTTTTTCTGTTATTCCTGCACCAAAACAAGGAATTAGATATTTTTTTCTTGTTGACTGTGTTTGTAGATTTTTTTTTCTGCCGTAAAATAAGGGGCCTTGTTAAAATAAAATTATATTAAATTCCTTGTTATGCTTTAAAACTCCATAAAATTTACATAATTAACATGGCCCTCCCCCATGACACTGCATAGCTGTTTGGTCTTCTTTCACTCTTCAAAAGGGAGCCGACCTCTGGTTTAAACCTTTGTTTTTACTTTGTTATAGAGAAATAGCTATTGGAATGTGTGTTTGTTTATAATTATGTTTCTCCACATCTGATCTTATTTTCGCTGTAAGCTTGTTACACGTTTTTGCCTGAACATGTCCATACATTTTCTTTAAATACTCTGTAAATTTTGTGTTTTAAAACTAATCGAAGGTATTTACAAATCTGTTAAACTCCGCTTTAAAATTGACCTTGTGTCATACCCTGCCCGAGCGGAGGGGTTGGGTAAATATGGTAGGTATTTACAAATCCCTCTGCGTGATCCAGATGTGATACAAGGTCAATTTTTAAGCCGAGTTTAACAAGTTTGAATTCAGAGATGTCCTTCTTCGAGACTGGTTGCCTACCCAAGACAAAAGAAACCAGTTGGTCTTTCTATTTTACCCATAGCTGGATGGAGAATTATTGGATTCATACCTTTCTCAAGGGTTTTATGTGAAATGTAGTCAGATGTAAACTATATAAACTAATTTTTCGTCCGTACGAACCTTGCCCAGTCGGCGCTGGGGCGATAGAATACACTGACTGCACCTCTGCAGAGGGGTAAGATCCCACCCCAATGAGTGTCCAAGATATGACACTAAACAATCTGATGGTGAGGTTCCCGTAATGCTGGAGCTTTGGAGAACGCGGAACGCCCTTCATTGCCATTGCTCCCAGGTCGACCCTGGCCCGGCGTAGTAGCACCTGATAGGACCCTATCTATGAGTTAAATATAACTAAACTGCATACTTATGCAAAACTGAATAGTTTGACTAAACTGAACAGCTTGAAATAGAAATGTTTTTGACAATTAAACTGTACTTACATTTAAACTGCACGCTTATGCTAAACTGAATTGTTTAAAATAGAACTGATTATTTACATAAAAATAGATTTGGCGTTAAATAACCTACAAAGGTTGATATGTTATAAAACCCGACCAACCAACCAATCATTACGAACCGATAAAAAGTTAAACAAATACAAAATTCAGGTTAACTTTGGCAGCTACAAATTCTGTCAGATTACTACATATTATACTCAAGCATTTCTGTTATACGTTATTTAGGGTGCGTGTTATACCCAAATAATTACGGTACATGAAGTTAATTAAGTAAATTTGAGCTAATCTACCAGTTCTCTTTGTTTCATTTTTGTTTACTTTTTTCTTTTCTGTTTTTATCTGACTGTTTGCTTAACAGTTAATTTTCTTCCACTTGTTTGTCACCTCAGTAAAGAAGGAAAAATCAGGCTTTTTTTCTCCTTTATCTTTTGTTTCATTGCACTGACGCCATCAAAGCAAAGCTCGTTCTTCTCTCCTGTACAACTGTCATTTCTAACTTGTATTTACTTGAATAGATTTGACGCCGATCAGGGCGACGATGTGGTCGAAGATGAGTGAATGTTGAATCAGGTGTTTATCACATGTGACGACTGAGATAGTGTCAAAAAGTGCGGGCTGATTACTTCAACCGACATCCCAAGGTGCCAGTCTCACCTGCCCCCACAACGCCTCTTGTAAGATCCTTTCTGATTGGGCAAACGAGACTCTGGTTTTACACACACACACACACACACACACACATATGAAAGTAAATATGGATCAAAATCCGACAGTATGAAGATAGCAGAAAAACATAATCCAAATGGGTGAATTTATTATGATGTAAAGTCGATGTTCAACGTTTTGGTTTCAGTAACTATCATCAGGTGCCCATGGTGTAATGGTTATCGTCGCAGGAATTGGACACGGCGACACGAGTTCAAATCCTGGACTGATTGCATTTCACATAGCATTAATACCCTTGGGAAAGGTATGAATTCAATTATTCTCCCTCCAGCTATGGGTAAATAGTAGGGCAGACTAGGTTCTTCAGCCTTGGTGAGGCAACTAGTCTAGGAGAAGGAAAACTCTGAATTCAAACCTGTTAAACTCCGCTTAAAAATTGACCTTGTGTCATATCCTGCCCAAGCGGAGGGGTTGGGTAAATATGATCATCAGGACTTGGATATCAGAATAGTTCACATAGCGATGGATGCTTGCTGAGATAACAGGAGCAAATGAAAAGTATACAATGAAAAAATGCAAACGTGCATAAAGTGTTCATAATTCAAATGTCATGAACATGTCTTGCACGTGGAAATATATTTGAAAATGTTGGATTTCCTAAAGAAACGAGATAAATCCTCCCGTTTATTAAGAAATACGCAAAGACAAGTAAGTTATCATATATACGGATCGTTTTGATCGTTTTGATTCATGTTAGATGTCGTGTAAGAATGTATTTAATATTTGTTTTTCCAGCATGATCAATTTTTAAGCGGAGATTAACAGATTTGAATTCAGTTTTGCTTCCCTTTGACCAATTACCGTACCAGAGGGTTAAAGACCCCTGTCTACCCAACTATTTTTTCATAGCTGAAGAAAGAATAGTTGGATTCATAATATTCACAAGGGCATTAACACTAAATGAAATGCCAACAATCTCGTCCAGGATTTGAACTCGAGTCATCGTGTCCATTTCCAACAATGATAATGATTACACAATATATATATATATATATATATATACATATATATATATATATATATATATATATATATATATATATATATATATGAAATAACGCAATAAACCGTCATTTGGCTTTATACATTTATTTTAGCAGGCCACTCCATAAAAGAAACCAACCTCATCACACAATGGAGAGAAAAAAATTATCAAAAATTGAAAAAATATTTTCAATGGATTCTTACGCCTTAAAAATAGAGGTGGAAACATAAAGATATAGGCTTGATTCTGGTGTTAAAATCGGCAGCAATGGAAATTTACTAAGCTTTTTGCTCAGATGTGGCACAAGGCCATATGAAAGGGGCACCCAATGAGATTCGAACTCACTAAAATCGGGTGCAATGTCATTGTGAGGTGTCATGCATCCTTATGTATCTAAAAAAAATCTTAACACAACTCAGAAAACCTTCAGCAACTAAAATCTTGTCAATAAATTAACCTATTTTATTTTAAGAAAAAAATCTATTTATTCCTTTATTAAAGAAAATGTGTCGAAAAATATTACAAGTATCAAATTTATCTTGTTTAGTCAAATTATACGTTTTATTTGATTTTCCATTTCCGATTTGTAGATATTTATTAAGCTTAAAACGTTGACTTTTCAGTGTAATTTAGGGTAGTCAAGTTCCAGCTTTTCAGGGACCAATATTAGTACTAGTTTATCCGTGGTATATTAAGGACTCTGTAAAAACGTTGCCTAAGACAATTCAGCATATCGATGAAACAATGGGAAAATATGGTACTGGATAGAAGTTAATGGCGCAAACTGATTAATGTGGGCATACAATCCTTTGGGAACAGCCCTGTTCAGTGTACCGCTTACAAACGGTCAGTTCATAAGAGTAAAGAAGGACCAACACCAGGCTCAGAAAGTCACCACGTCAACAGTAAAATAAAAGGAAAATTGTCTCTCACTTGCTGGTCTTAAAAGCCATATGCACAAACATGTGGAACTTGCTGCTCTACATCATAACATTTATGTGAGCCAAAGCGACCGGCAATGCCCAATCTGTGGTAAAATTTGTTGCCATTTGGCAGGCTTGAAAAGTGTTCTCGCGCCCATACAAAATAAAAAAGAGGCGGGAGAAAGGAATCACAAAACTCAATAAGTGGTCATACTTGAAACCAAGAAACCGTCTATATATATTAACACAGAACAAAATGGAAAATAAACTATTACCAATACCAGAACAATAAGTATTTTACCTATTTCATCAAATATCAAAGACTAATGATGGGTAAAGCAGACTAAGGTAAACACACTCTAAGAAAAAGAGAGGAGTCACCTCCATATAAACCCATAACTAACTGAAAACAATGCCAACTGCAAACACGAGTGAGTTTAAGTCTCACTGAGTACCCCATTATGCCATATATATTCTCTGACGAAAGCAACAAGCTGGAAAAATACACGTAAGAATGAAATAAATAAAAGAATCCTAAAAAGTCTCTCAGTGGACCTACTTATTTTAATATATATATATATATATATATATATATATATATACCAGATGATTCCCACATACACACATATATATAGAAAATAGATGAGAATAAGCGTTTAAAAACATTTGAGGAATCAAAAAATGCTCAATGTTGGCCAGCAGAGCAGTATAAACTAAAAATAACTATGACCTCATCTTCTTCGTTGTTTCATATCTATAGGTTTCACATACCTTCTTTAGAATAGAATACACAATCATCAAAAGACCACCCTGTCGACTGAGGTTGAACAATACGCTGATTCCTCTGCCGAGGAGTAAGTTCCCAACAACGAGTTTCCTGGCTATGACACAATTTGGTGATGAAGCTCCCGTCCTGGTGCTTTGGGGGAATATGAAATCCCCCTTCAGTACCCTAACTCCCCGGTCCATCCAAGTCGGAATGGTAGTACCTATTAAAATCCCACTAATGGGTAAAATCTAACACTTCAATCACTTACGAATAATTATTTTTGATTATTTGAAACAAAATAGCTGCGTACAAATTATTCTTATTACATAATTGGTTTGTTTTGGTTATCTCATGCCATAGATATATATATCAAATATATGATTTATAAACACATTTTATCGATATATTCTTAAGCGCACCTGAAATCATTTTTTACATACAGTTAAATGGTTTCAAGTATTGCTATCTAATATGAATGATTCTATTTACAACTAATCATTTGTTTTATAACGTTCGGAACAATTCTTCGGTGTTACTTTTGTAATGTTCCGTGAGTGGGGGGGGGTAATTTTGACCAATATTCTAAATCTCTTCATTCTCTTACAATGCCGAATACTGAGTATAGAATGCTAAACAATAGTAACTTGCAATGTTACATTTCACATCTATTTTGGATACGTCTTGTCTCCACCCTCGTTTATTTCCATTTTTATACAAATGGAAGGCACAAGGCCTTGAAGTTTTGTCGGTGAGGGGAAGGGAGCGGTCATGCATATGTTCTAAGGGAACCTAGCTAACCACATTCGCAGAACAATATATAAACAATCATCCGTCACCAATCACGATACATTCACCAAAATACCACATTTGCTCTGTAAAAAGACCTACTTAAAACCCCGAATGTAATGTATGATTTTATTTACAATTGATGATTTATTTACAAAGAAATGTTATATATGATGGGGATGGGAGAAAAACCCTGAAATACAAATACGAATACGGAAACTAAGGAAAAATTCCCCGTTTGGTCACCCTCCCATCCCCCGTTTACTAAATGGAGGCCGATAGTTTTCCGGTGTCCGAAAATACCGAAAACAAGCCGGACATACCCTAGGTGGCAGAGAGATCCTGGTCTAATGGGGCAAAAAAGATAGGGTTGGGTGCGGTATGGGCAGTTAATGACAGATAATATGAATTATATTGAAGTGAAATTCCAAGATCTTCAATAATCGTCTCCACCCTCGTCAGACACCTGACTTGACCATTTTTATATCCACCACTTCTAGTCACGTGAACTCCAGTAGCACAATTCATTTCAACACTCGGTTTTTTTGGCTAGAGACCTGTATTCGAATCACGAGTCTTTATCGGTACATTTTCTACATTACAATTTGTTTGCATTGTGAATTGAATTACCAAGACCTGAAAAACCGGCGAACACTTTACGCACGACATACGGAAACATTGGACAGCTGTTTCGACCTTATTAGGTCTCATCAGCAGTGTATAACGTGATCTCCACCACTGGAGACCGAACCAGCGACCACAGATTGCAGAGTCGAAACTCTACAACTGAGCCAGTCGATATCGCACACAAGTGATGCCAAATTAATGGACTGTGGCTCAGTTGTTGAGTTTTGGCTCTGCAATCTGTGGTCGCTGGTTCGATATCCAGTGGTGGAGATCAGGTTATACACTGCTGATGAGACCTAATAAGGTCGAAACAGCTGGTCATGGTAATTTAATTCACAATATAATTCCTCCACTTAAAAAAAAAAAGGTATAATTTGTTTGCACTCAGTAAAATGTTTTCAAGTATTGCTATTTAACACTAATTATTCTATTCAACATTATTCATTCGTTTGCTCACAGCTAAATTGTTCCAAGTATAGGTACATATCATTAACAATTCAATTAAACATCAGTCATTTATTTGCACATAGTTAAATGATAAAACAGTTCGATTTCAAACAATTTTGTTTAGCATAAGAACACTCAGTTTAAATGTCGAACAGTACAATTTGGCCCATAGATAGGACCCTTTCAGTTACTACCATACCGGTCCAGAGTAGACCTGGGAGCGATTGAAAGGAAGGGGTACTCCACATTTCCCAAGGCTCAAGCATTACTGGAGCCTCACATATCATATTGTTTAGTGTCTTATCCAGAAAACTCGTTGGGGGAATTTTACCTCTCTGCAGAGATGCAGTGGGTGTATTCTCCAGCTCCCTTCTGCCAATTGGTCAACAGGTTATTTGATGAATAGAATTAATAACGTTAAATAATAATAAAAGTAAATTTGGCAACCTGAGGGCTCCTTTTTCAAGAGCTACTACACTGAGGTGTAGGGAAGTGCACTACTCCATTCCCTAGTAAGTAAAGTTGGTCAGCTTAGTCGAGGGCGACCCGAAGGATCCCTTTCAATAGCTACTAAACCGAGGTATAGGGAAGGCTACTCCATTCCTTGGATTGCTTCACTTTACCCTTGATCCTTACCTTATAATGCTGAGTATTAAGCAATGCGGAATCAAGTACAATTTTTTAAGTCTTTGGCATGACTCGACCTGGAATTGAACTCCTGTCTCCCGGACCATTGGCCAACACTCTATTCATTAGGCTAATAACTGATAAAACAAATGATTAATATATAATATAATTATCAGAGTAAGATAGGAATTCGTGAAACCAATTAACTGTGAGCAAACAAATGATCAAAATTAAATACAATTATTAGATAGGAATTCTTTCCGCCATTTAACTGTCAACAACTAAATGAGCTCTTACAACTCTTTCAAAAAGGAAGTCAATTTATAACTATTCAATTACCAATCAGATATATAAAAACAGAATTTGGCATTAATTACCCCACAAGAGGTTATATGCCATAAAACACCAACCACCCAACCAACATCATGAAATGAAAATAAAATGTCATCTGTTGGTTGTGACATGAAACTTATAGTTATGAAATAATAAAAGAGAGAACTTAATTACTCTTAGTTGATATATATATATATATATATATATATGTGTGTGTGTGTGTGTGTGTTGTAAATTTCATTTCAGTTGCTGCACATCGACCCAGTAAGCCAAGAAATTAATACCCGTATTAATATAAAGTATTACATATTTACATATTTTTTCATTGCGTAATATTCACTGAGATACAATGACTTATATAGTAAAAACGTTGATTTTTTTTTTGGCTTTTTCTTCCAGCCGTTTTTCTCATAACAAAGTTCACTATGTAATAGGCCGACGAAATTAAAAAGAACATATTCCCAACCTTATGTTCGTGGGTGTTCTGATATTTCCTCTGCTTATTGTCTTTCCGGCTTCAACAGTTTGGACTTTTTCCGCAACTCATATTGCAAACATGGTGGTCTGTTGAGTAACTATATTACAGAATTTAGACGTCGGGGTGGTGTTATAAATCTAATTATTAAATTCCTCACAGTGGACTAAAAGGGGAAAATTGGCTGTTACGTGTACATATGGAATGAACATAGCAAATTTGTCAAAAAAATATGATACACTATGAAATGAGTACATGTCTATGGATTATATTTCCACTGCAAATCCTTTTAGGACCTCTAAATAACCCTATGTTGGAAAGAATATAGTACTTATTAGAATTTTGATTGTCATATTAAAGTACTAGATATTTTTTAAACTAACATCTAAAATCTGACTTTAGAGGAGTATTGATAGCACATGACAGTCTCAAATTGAATAAGATGAATACACACAGTTTGGCTTTGGTCTAGTTTGGTTTTATGGCATATCAACAATTGTTGGCTATTTAATGCCAAATCCACTTTTTTTACATATAAACAGTTCTATTTCAAACAATTCAGTTTAGCATAAGTACTCAGTTTAGTTCAATTTGAACCACAGATAGGACCTTATCAGGTGCTACCACTCCGGGCCAAAATGGATCTGGGAACGGCAGCAATGAAGGACTACTTCGCATTCCCCAAATCTCTAGCATTACCATGAGCCTCACCATGAAATTGTTTGTGTCATATCAAGGGCATTTGTTTGGTGGAGGGGTCTTACCCTTTTGCAGAGACTCAGTTGGTGTATTCTGCAGCCTCAGCCGACTGGAGAAACTGTTTGGTTTGAATTTCTGCTTCTAACGATGGATTTATACATGTCATATACCTGATATTTATACAGTAAATCAACTTTTGCAGCCAAATATGAGTAATTCAACGAAAAATTGATTATGGACGGTTTCCAAATAACGGAGGCTTAATTGAATGAAATGATCTTAAAATCAATAGTATATATATATATATATATATATATATATATATATATATATATATATATATATATATAAGTATTATGTTTTACCGCGCGTTTTCCTGATATATCCACAAAATATTTCGGCGTTTTTGCCCTCCAAAATTTTTGAAAGAGCGTAACCTTAAAACCTGGTCATAAAAAGTACAGATTTACTATGGTAGTTATAAAAAATATACAATAAGTATTTTAGTCAAAAGAATTAGAATATTTTTGGAAACCATTGAGGTAAATTAACTGATACCAGAGTTAGAAAGGCATTATAAAGATTGTTCTTCAATTATGATGATAAATTTTCATGCACAATTTGTACCATTAATTTTTCGATGGATTTATCAACTTCAAAACACCGGAACTTTTCAGTAAAAATAATAGAAACGAAATTTGAAAACTGACTGCTGAAAAAAAAAAACAAGTTAAAGAATAGGAACATTTTCTGTTACAGTGACAATGTTAAAAGTATTTTATATCTGGCCGATTCCACAATGTTCCCATTTCAATTTCTGCATGATGGTTAATTTCAAAGATTACTAAATAAATCAACAACTTATTTGGATAACTGGGAAGATTTTGTTTGTCTGTCCTCTATCAGACTGATTACTCAAGGTTTTCCAGTGTCAATTGTCTTGCAAAAGGCCATATAATCCACATATTTCTTGGTGTTGTTTTAGACATTCTACCTTGAAAACACCTGCGATTCTCAATGCGTTGGTCCTTGAACAGAGTAGAGATTTAAACATAGGTAAAAAAAAAAACACTCCGTGTTATTGGATTTACATGTTTTGACTTCATGTCTTTCATCAGTTTTCCTCTTCTTCCGTAGATGCCATTTTGTTTTACTTTGTCTTCGTATAGTGGGTTGTAAGCTCCAAATACTTGGGAAATCTGGCAAAAACATCTTCCTAGCACAATTTGAAAAAATTAGAGTAATCTTAGGTAGTGACAGTGTTAAATGATGACCTTTGGTGAGACGTACTCTCTGTCCATTCTCTAAATGGATTGCAAGGTTTACCCCGGTTGAATATCGTTAATACATGTCAACCCAAAGATTCAGCAGATAATTTCATTACTCGAGATATATGGCAACTGTCTTATTAAATTTAATTTCAACTCGTCCAAATCCAACCCCAATGAAAAAAGTAGCCGTGCCATTTTCCTTTTTGAAATTTTCTGTCATTTATTTAATGGCTTTCAGAGTTGCCGCCCAACTCGTTTAATTAAAATTTTACATTATTTTATGGTACTGCCTGTTGATTGCCAAATGCCATTTCCTCTCTTTGAAGTATCAAAGTTTTTGACTTGCCTCTATCTTCTGGCTTACGTCTACGGTGAACGAGATATCTATAATTGTCAGTCTGAGTTTCTTGAAGGAAAACCTTTGAATATCTATTAATGAGTTTTTTTATTATTATGCATATATGGTGACTCTGTATTGAAGATTCTACATTGACTATAGATGAGTTAAGTCTTGATTGGTTCAAAGAGCTCTGGGTCGTCATCTTCATCAGACAGCTCAGATGAAATAATTTAGTCAACATCATCTTCTCTCATTTTTTACATTTCACTAAATTAGGGTGTTAGAGTAGGAAAGTATTCTCTCCTTTGCCCTTCAATTGTTGTCATCCAGGTATTAAGCTCACCAAATATTCTTCTTTCTTTAAGATGCCTGAGGAGTTTCCTTTGTTTTCCATGGGATACTCAAGCAATGAAATCATGGAGATCCTGAGATTTTTGATTGTCAAAAGGTTTATTGGAGAGTTCAAGCCACTTTGAATTCCAGATGAATGTAATTAAAATATATACTCCTTCAAACTCTCTCATATAGGCCATTGCATTCTGAATCTCTTCTTGAATATTACAGTTCCTCTTTGTGTATCTTGAAGACAATATGATTGCCAATCCAATATTAGAGGTCACCAGCAGAATTTATGGTATCTCAAATGTTTATGTACTGTTCTACCTTTAATGCTTTTTTCATTTCATTACATTAAGCCCAGCCTTTCCGTTTCTATTTTTGCCCATATGTTCACCATTAATTGGCTGGCCATTTTTTTAAATGCAAAACTTGGTTCCAGAGATTCCGCATAGAAGCTTTCGCAACTAATTGATCGACTTTAATTTTCGGAGTTTTTTTTCCACCACAGCTGAAAAGGATATCCATCTTGGTGATGCTAGAAAATGTGTGGGTATTGGAATGAAACATAGACTCTGTGAATTTCAGAAATACGCTGCAAATTTCCACTTCTTACTTGTAAAATAGTTACACCTTGTTCAACCTGTACATCCACCATAATAATTATGATTTCACCTGTGATAAGTGCATTTTATTTTTTACGTTCTGCAGCTGGACGTTTGTCTGCTATGATTTTGAGTTTTAATTTGTTTTATCAGCTTTATATGATCTAGTGTACATTAAAAACTCTTATATATCTGTTACGTTTGGTTTAATGGCATATCAACCATTGTAGGTTATTTAATACTAAATCCTATTTATACATATATATTAAATATATAGGATTTAGTTTGGTTAGGTTTTCTGGCATATCAACCTTTCTTGGTTATTTAATGCCAAATCCTCTTTATACATATCATCATCATCATCATCATCATCATCATCATCATGTCGTGCTGCGAGCAGGGATCTCCCTGACGTTCTCTCAACACTTTCCCTTATCGTCCTTCGCTCCCGGCAGGTCTTCCAGGTTCCATCATGTATCAACACAGAACTTCTGTTGATAAGATCTAGCCGGTCATCCTGCCTTTGCTCATCCATGTGAAGGAGTTCACAGGATTACATCACTTACTTCTCCTGCAGTGTCCCGCATGCCTGGTTCGTCTAATTTGGATAGTTTTCGTGATGGGTGGTTGGTTTCTTTACAACAGCTGTTTTGTGAGGTGTTGCCTCCAGGACTTGTTTGGTCGGCTTTTTTGGCATATCAACCATTGTAGATTATTTAATACCAAATCCTTTTTATACATATATATTAAATATATATGATTTGGTTGGTTTGATTTTATGGCATATTAACCATTGTAAGTTATTTAATGTCAACTACCGTATATACATATATCAAATAAATGATTTGTGCTCTAATTTTTAAAAGAATTCCTTTTTTGCATAGTTATATAGTTTCAAGTATTTCTATATAACAGTAACAATTTAACGTTAGTTATTTGTTTGCAAACAGTTGAATACTTATTTATATGTGAGAGATTAATTTGTCACCAATTAAAAATTGGAAACCTATTATATATATTTTAAAAATCTCAGGCTTACTTTACGAAGGTGAAGTATTTTGTTCTAAATGACTGATTGATTTTAACGGCATATCCACCCGCCTAGGGTTATTTTATACGCAGTGGTTAGGTAATCATGTACGTTTATAGATACATTTTTTTGTAGTCGTTTCTTAAAAGTTTCTTTCGTGTCTCTAACAATAATTTCTAACCTGTTCTATTTAATCTATACATTGAATCCTAACATATGCGACAGGGTGCGGAAGCAAAATATGGAATAAGTTTAAAATGTTTTTTTTTTTAAATCTGATTAGTCCACTTTTGGGGAAAAACGCGATAAAACAAAATTTTCATTATCAGCTCTATTATTCAAGCACTTTTTCATTAAAATTCAGGCCAATTTGAGTGAACAAGAAAATAAACGAGAAAGAATATATGATTTTCTTAACGCCGAAACCAAGCCAAAAAATATTTCTGAAATAATTGGACTTTTTTTTATGGCCTCCGTCAAAACCAGACCTTAACTCTCTTGAATTACGCTATATGGGGCGTTTACGAAAACAAACCAAATGCAACTTCCCATCCAAATATTAGTTCGCTTAAGACTGAGGAGGAATGGAAAGAAATATCTGAAGAATTTATTCTAAAAGCATGTAAATCATTTTGAAGGCGTGTTGATAAAATAACTGAAAAAAAATGGAGGTCATATTGAGTAAATTTACTGTTTTGTGCCTATCTTATTTTGTTGTTTATAATTAAAAATTGAAATTAGTCTTGTTTTATAATGGAGTAGTTTACTATTGTACTAAAATATTCCTAATTTTGCTTCCGCACCCTGAACACACACGGAGTGAATCTAAGGTATTTATTAAGAAGAGGCGACATTACTATTTGTCGACTTTACCAAGGCCTTAGATTCCATTCACAGAGGGAAGATGAAACAAATCCTACAAGCATACGGCCTACCAAAAGAAACCATAGCAGCAATAACGATTCTTTATAGAAACACCAAAGTGAAAGTACGTTCACCGGATGGAGACACATAATACTTCGACATTGTAGCAAGAGTACTACAAGGGGACACGCTAGCCCCATACCTCTTTATTATCTGTCTAGACTACGTGCTTAGAACATCGATTCATAAAATCAGAGAAAACAGCTTCGAGCTGACAAAGAAAAGAAGCAGAAGGTACCCCGCAAAAACAATTATTGACGCCGACTACACCGATGACATAACGATACTGGCAAATACACCCAACCAAGCCGAAACACTACTGCATAGTTTGGAACAAGCCACCGCAGGCATTGGCCTCCATGTCAATGCACACAAAACGGAATATATGTGCTTTAATCAAGCAGGTGACATTTCCACACTAGACGGAACCTCTCTGAAACTGGTGGACAAATTCACCTACCTAGGAAGCAGTGTCTCATCAACCGAAAAAGACATCGACATGCGGCTAACGAAGGCATGAACAGCTATTGATAAGCGATCGATCATATGGAAATCAGAGCTGACCGATAAAATGAAACGCAGTTTCTTCCAAACAACGGTCGTGTCGATACTGCTGTATGGATGCACTACCTGGACGCTGACAAAATGGCTGGAGAAGAAGCCGGACGGCAATTACACAAGAATGCTGCGAGCAATATTGAATAACTCCTGGCGGCAACACCCCACAAAACAAAATACCAACTATACGGCCACCTATCTCCCATCACGAAAACTATCCAAGTTAGAAGAACCAGACACGCAGGTCACTGCTGGAGAAGCAGGGACGAGCTCATCAGTGATGTACTCCAATGGACCCCCACATATGGCCGAGCAAAAGCAGGACGACCAGCTAGAACATACATACAACAGCTATGTGAGGACACAGGATGTAGCCCTGAAGACCTGCCAGAGACGATGAACGATAGGGAAAAGTGGCGAGAGAGGGTCAGGGATATCCGTGCTAGCGGCATGACATGATGATGATGATCACTTCACATTTCACAGAGCTAGACAATGGGGACCACAATATCAGATGCAGTTTAATGTCGTAACCGAGACACTTTGATATAAAATTGATAATTACAAAGAAAAATAACGTGTTTATAAATAATTCTTAAAATGATCAAATGTATTTTCAAAATCATCGAAACAAATTCATTTTTGCTTGTTTAGGCGTCACAATTTTTTTTCCTCTTCAGTCTCTACGTGCTCTGAATTTGAAATGAACTGCGGCACAGGACATTTTGATTTTATTTTTGTTCAAAGCAATTTTTCTTACCTTTTTTTCCTGACCTCCAGAGTGTTTGTAAAATACGTGACAACCACAGGAAAAACTAAGTTATATAAATATTCTTAAATCCCACGAAAATCGCTAAATGACGTCAAACCGAAAAGAAGACTGAAAAAGTATTCACTCTTTTCACACGACTATTCAAAAAATTCATTTGCATAATCAATAAAATAGATACAACAACAACAACAACAACAACAATAATAATAATAATAATAATAATAATAATATGTGTTAGATTTTAAATTTTGTATTTTTTTGCTGTCAAATTCTGTATTGCTTGTCTGTGAATCTATAAGGTAAAGAAAACTAAATATATTTATGTTTTTAAATGCGTAGTTAAGGGGTGGAATTTAGAATCGAATATTATCGAGTATCAAGTGACTAACTTTATTATAAAAAAAAAAGCCACCAGAACACCAAACCTATTGGGATATTCTACGACAACAGAGGTGGAAGGGAGCGAAATCTTTGCTGCTATTTGAATGAAGAGCTACGGTTAGTAAATTCTATGGACGTTTTAAGTAACTAATAAACACTATCTCACACAAGAAAACATAGACGAGGCTAAGAAAGGGAAACCTTAAGAGAGAAATGGAATCTCTCCTGATAGCATCACAAAACAACGCTATAAGGACCAATCATATCAAAGCAAGAATAGATAAGACGCAACAAAATAGCAAATGTAGGTTATGTGGAGATAGACACGAAACCATCAATCACATAATAAGCGAAAGAGTATAAGACAAGACACGACTGGGTGGGTAAAGTGATCCATTGGGAATTGTGCAAGAAATTTCAATTTGACCATACGAACAAATGGTTTATGTACAACCCAACATCAGTCCTGGAGAATGACACACACAATCTCGTCTGGGATTTAAACAACCAAACGGATCACTTAATCTCGGTCAGACGACCTGACCTTATAATAATCAACAACAACAAAAAAAGAGAACTTGCAAAATTGGGGACTCTGCTGTCCCAGCTGACCACAGAGTAAAATTAAAAGAAAGTGGAAAGAAGGGAATTGGTTTGGTTCCTTTGTTTAATGGCATATCAACCTTTGTAGGTCATTTAATGCCAAAGCTATTCTCCTAGAAGAACAGTAGTGGTACTATTTAACCCTTATCTGGGAGGATAAAGGGGTCCATACCTTTCCCAAGGATATTTGCCCGAAAGTGAACGTAATAGCGCGACTGGAGTACGAACTCGCGTACTACGATTCCGCAGTCCATCGCTTTAACCATTACTCCACGAGGACACCCCTTGCTAGGGAATTGAAAAAACTCTAGAATAGGAAAGTGACTTTATACCAATTATAATTAGTGCTCTTGGGGCAGTCACCAAAGGATTAATAAATGAACTGGAGGACTTGGAAATAAAAGGACGAGTAGAGACCGTCCAAACTACTGAATTACTGAGATCGGCCAGAATACTGAGAAGAGTCCTGGAGACTTAAAAAGACTTGCTGTCACTCAAACTCCTGTGAAAAACCATCAGCGTTGTAATAAAAATAATAGTACAATTTTTAAACCTTTCTCCTTGTTTTTGATTTTTTTAATCATATACACTGCCCTGGATTAATTAATAAATAAATAGGACATGACGTCAAAATATGTGAATTGCACCAGTAAAAAAATCGTTCTCATCGTCTCTACTATTTCTTGTTTTGTAGCTGTTACAGTGTGAATTAACAAAGACGAACGATAAAGCTGTAGAGAATTGAATCAAATACACTGGTTATTCCAATGTTATTTTGAAACGATTGGACAAAACTGGTATATAGCCCAATGACTAATGAACCGACACTGTTTATAAGCATATCAGCATTTTAGTTTTGAATTTTTTCCATTTCCTCAGTCATCATTTCTTTTTCTTTTTTCTTTTTCTTTTCTACGAAATTTTTCTAATTAATTTATTGATTCATTCTCACTTCCTTTCTTTATTATCTACTGGTTGTCATTTTCTTCTCATTTATTTATTCTTTCATATATATCACACCGGGCCATTGGCTTAATTAGTAAAAGGTTTGCCAATGGTCCAGGTGACTAGGGTTCAATCCCTGGTCGAATCATACCAAAGATTCAAAAAAGGGTACATGATGCCTCCATGCTTAACACAACATTATGAGGTAAGGATCAATGGTAAATTGGAGCAATCCAGGGAAAGGAGTAGCACCCTCCCCTACATCTCAGTATAGTAGCAATTAAAAAGGAGCCTTCGGGTCACTCTCGCCTAACGTAGCTAACTTTACTTATATATATTTTCTTTTTTTTATTTATGAACTTCAATTCGTTCATTCATTTCCCCTTTTTCCCCTTATTAATTCAGAGCACACGAGTTTATACAACAGGTTCAGAACATTATCAACGATGACAATAGAAAAGTCGTTGAGGGTCATCGCCAAATAATGCGCGTTATCAGAGAGCACCATCAGAAGTGTGCCGCACAAGAATATCTGATGCAAATCTTGGATAACAAAGTGGCAACAATTCATACCTACAAAGGCACAGTGAGTTTGGTTTGGTTTGGTTCGGTTTTATGGCATATCAAAATCCAATTTTATACATATATTAAATATATAAGATTTGGTTTGGTTAGGTTTTATGGCATATCAACCATTGTAGGTTATTTTAATGGCAAATCCTCTTTATATATATATATATATATATATATATATATATATATATATATATATATATATATATATATATAGTTTGGTTAGGTTTTATGACAAATAAACTATTATAGGTTATTTAATGCTAAATCCTTTTTATACATATCTATGTATATATATCTAATATATGATTAATACCTTTAAACAAGCTTGAACTCATTTTTTTCACACAGTTAAACGGTTTTACTTATTTCTATCTAATAGGAATACATAATTACACGTAAAAACAGTTCTATTTCAAACAATTCGCTTGGCATAAATACACAGTTTCTTGTTTACACAGTCATTTATTTAAAAAGAGTTTTTTTTATGCACAGTTAAATATGTAAAAACATCTCAATTTCAAACAATTCAGTGTAGCACAAGTACAGTTTAAATGTCAACATTTTTTTTAACTATTCAGTTTAATATAAGTACACAGTGTTTTTATCTACGAAGAGTTAAATGATCAAACACTTCTATTTTAAATAATTCAGTTTAGCATGTCAAGAGAATTAAATGGTTCAAAGTATCACTATGTATCACTAACAATGCAATTAGTCATTTGTTTACACGCAGCAAAATGATCAAACAGTTCTATTAGACCCAGATAGGACCCTATCAGCTGTTCCCACTCTGGGCCAAGGTTGACCTGGGAGCGATGGCAATAAAAAGTTACTCTGCATTCCCCAAAGCTCCAGCATTACTGGAGCCTTAGCATCAGATTGTTTAATGTCATATCCAAGACACTCGTTAAGGGAGTCTTATCTCTCTGCAGAGATGCAATCGGTGTATTCTACCATTCCAGCTGACTGGGCCCGGTAAAGTAAAACTGGTTGATCTGTTGAGGGTTATTGCTAAAAAGGGAAGAACTTAAAAAACTCTGTTTTTACTAGTTGTTTTTTTTTTTACAAACGAAAAAAAAAATTAACCTGAACCAAAAAGTAAAAATGGCAGATGGTTATGTGCCGATCCTATGAATATTTTCAGGGTGAGTCAAAAGTTTTGTTTGCCAAGTCAGCTGGGGCTGTAGAATACACTGACTGCACCTCTGCAGAGGGGTAAGACCCCCCCTAACGAGTGTCCTGGATATGACACTAAACAATCTGATGGTGAGGTTCCAGCAATGCTGGAGCTTTGGGGAATGCGGAGTAGCCCTTCATTGCCATTGCTCCCAGGTCCTCTCTGGCCCGGAGTGGTAGCACCTGATAAAGGTCATATCTATGGGTTAAATAGAATTAACAGCATACTTATGCTAAAATGAATTGTTTGAGTAAAACTGAATAGTTTGAAATAGAAATGACTTTTACAATTAAACCGTACTAACATTTAAACTGCGTGCTTATCCTTAACTGAATTATTTGAAATAGAACTGTTTTTTGACATTAAAACTGTATTTACACTTAACCGAATTGTTACATACAACTGCTTGAATGGTTAGAAATGGAAATGTTTTTGACCATTAAACTGTGTACTTATGCTAAACTGAATTGTTTTAAATAGAACAGATTGTTTACATAAAAATGGATTTGGCGTTCAATAACCTACAAAGGTTGATACGCCATAAAACTCAATTTGTATAAAAATGGAGTTGTCATTAAATAACCTACAAAGGTTAATATGCCATAAAACCCAAACAACCAACCAATTGTTTTTGGTATCGTAGATAAAGAGAGAAACAGGATGCCATCCAACGTCTACCGACAATAGTTCTGCCCATATTGAAGTACTGGAAACAATTGTTAAACCCTCGATTGAACCAGTAATCAATGCGAAGCCTTAGGTATTTCTATAAGACTCTTCCTTTTCACAAAGTTCACGTGACCCAACAACGGATGGCTGACAATGTTCATCATGATGTGACCCTTAACATTTGGCCTTCTAACTATACAGATTTAAACCCTCTGGACTACTACGTAAGGAGTGCAATTAAGAAGAGCAATCAGTAGCACCACAATACTAAGGATTCATTGAAGTCGACAATTGTAAAGATAATTGCCAATAGGAATAAGAATTATTAAATCTGGACATGAAAAAGTGTCCGGTCCGGCATTCAAGACGTCACCAATGCTAAAGGTGGATTATTGAATAAATTTGTTATATAATTAGTTAGTAATCTGTATTTTCATGAAGATATTCTGATTTTCTATCTTGATATATTTGTTTTTCTTGAAGTTAAGATTTGTCCTAACGTATACTGTGCACTCAGTACAGAATCAAATAAGAGCTAAAATATGATAAAAAATTAAGTCAAAAACAGAATGAAATCTAAAATGAGAAATAAAATCAGGGATTAAATAGTAACAAAAATAATAAATAAGATTAAAATAAAAGTAATAATGAAAAATAATGACTTTTAAATTTTTTCTTAAGTTTTAAGGAACCGGAAATACCAGTTCCGCCATTGTGTAATGAAAAACGGAAGTTCCGGTGCCACCAATGTTATTTGTCAATAATTTTAAGACTCCCCCTCGCCCTCTCTTTCTCTCCCCCCCCTCTCTCTCTGCAGCTACCAATCTGATCGGCATCTTATGTCGAATTCATTGCAGTTATCCTCTTTGGAAAATTGTAACAATGTGTAAAATAGAATCTACAAAATGAAAAATAGAACATTGAAATATCGTATTGCCAATAGATTATTTGGTTTATAAAAAGTCCATTTTCTTGCAAACTAACACACCAAAATTTTGTTATTTCTGGTGGACAATTATACCATAAAAATGTGAGGAGTCGCCGTGGCGTAGTGACTAACGTACTATTGCAGTCAGTTCGAACTCCAGTCGTGCTATTACACTCACTTTCGGACTAATACCCTTTGTAGAGGCATGATCCCCCTCAGCTATAGGTTAAGCAGTACCACTGCTGTTTTTTTTTTTTTTTACAACGATGGCTTTGGCATTAAATAACCCATGAAGGTTGATATACTGTTATACAAAAAAAAAAACAAAAAAAAAACGTATATTTGCAATTATTTTATACTAACGGCTACAGCAATGAAACACTATAACTAAAAATTTACATATTTGACAGTTCAAAAATAAATACACTCTAAAACCTATTTTCATTTCATAATGTTCCACTTGATTTTTAAATTCCTGCTACCCTTAAAGCCTGTTAGCAAGGGCAATAAAAGACACTGACTGTATCTCTGCAGGAGTACCCAACAATAGGTATCTATGATGTGACACTAAACAATCTGGTATCAAGGTTCCAGACTGAGATTCAGGAAATGTTGAGTACCCTTTCTGTTAAGTCTGTTAAATGTTGAGTACCATTGCTGTTAAGTCTACTTTGTGCCAAATTGGTGGCACCTGAAAGGGTCCTATCTATGGGTCAAATAGTAAAAACTATTTGTGCAAATAAATGACTAAAGTTGAATAGTGACTGCTATATGTCAAGACTTGAAACCATTTAGCTGTGTGCAAGAAAGAGCTCAGGCTCGATTAAGAATGTTATCTACAAAATGTGTTGACAAATCATGTATATATTTAATATATATGTATAAACAGGATTTTTCATTTCTTTGGTTAAGAAAAAAGTTAACTTTTTATTGTTATATAATCGTCATGGTCTTACTATTTATGGATAATATTGAAAGATATAGCCTGGTCGGCTGGGGCTGTAGAATAAACCCACTGTACCTGTGCAGAGGAGTAAGACCGCCCACCAATGAGTGCTCTGATATGACATTAAACAATTTGATGGTGAGGCTCTAGTCTTTGAGCTTTGGGGAATTTGGAGTGCCCCTTCGTTGCCATTGCTCCCAGGTCCACTCTGGCCCGGAACAGGAGTAGTAGCACCTGATGAACTCTTTGTTCATTTAACTGTAAGTAAATGAATGACTGATGTTTAACTGAATGGTTAGTGTTACATAGCAATTATAGGAACCATTCAACTGTGTGTAATCAAATGATTAATGTCTAATATAATTATTAGTGGTAAATAGCAATGCTAGAAACTCTTTAACTGTGTGCATATATTGAGTAAGTAAGTAAAGTTGTCTCCCTTTAGTCAAGGGTGACCGGAAGGCCCCTTTTCGATAGCTACTACACCAAGGTGTAGGGGATGGTGCAACTCCTTTCCTTGGATTGCTCCATTTAACCCTTGATCCGTATCTTATAATGGTGAGTGTTAAGCAAGGAGGCATCAAGTACCATTTTTTTAGTTTTTTGGTACGACTCAACCTGGGATTGAATCCAGGTCTCCCGGGCCATTGGCGAACACTCTCATCCATTATGCCAAATATTGTCATAAGATAGCAATACTTGAAACCATTCGACTACGTGCCAAAATTGTTATCAACAAGAGTGTTTACAAATCATATATATTTAATATATATGCATAAAGAGGATTCGGCATTAAATAACCTACAACGATTGATATGCCATAAAACCCAACCTAACCCAGCAAACTAAAGAAAGATAGAATTGAATTATATATAAAACCAGAGTGTTAAAATGAATAAACCCCTTATATATATATATATATATATATATATATAAAAGAGAAGGTCCACGAAGAGATTTGTATTTTTTCATTTATTTATTTTGTTCTTACATACTTGTTATATATATACGTATGTTTCCATCTTGTTGCTTTCGTCAGAGAACATATGTGGCACAAGGCCTTGTTAATGGGGTACTTCATGAGACTTGAACGCACTCTTGTTTCCAGTTTAAATGACATTTGGTTCATCAGGCGGGTTTATATAGGGCTCCTTCTCTCTCTTTCCTGGAGTGTGTTTACTTTGGTCTGCTTTACCGGTCTTTGATATTTGATATATTTATAGTTCTGTGAGTGTATTGGAATTGGAATGGTTTTGGGTTTCACTAACAGTTTTTTTTCTTTTTTTTTTTGTGGTGTGTGTGGGTGTGTATCTGGGGGGTGGGTAAATTTACTGCTAGTTCTTCCACTTTTTTTTTTGTATATATATATATATATATATATATGCAATTTCATTTTCAGTCACAGAGTTTTAATGCAACAGAAATTGGTAATAAATAAAACCTAATTATACCCATTTTCATTGTATAATATTCCACTGAACGTCAATTGATATAATGAAAGAAAATAGTTACAACAAAAAGACAAGTAGATGATATCCCGCAGAAACTATTATAGGCTACGCCAATGATCTAGCACTTCTCTAAATACCCCTGCTCAAGCCAAACCGCCACTGCAACTGACAGTAAATGGTAGTGGCTTCAATGTAAATCTATATAAAACAGAATCCATGTATTTTAAAAAAGATTATCACTACATCATTTGTCAAGCCTCTGAAACTATTAAACCATTTTACATACCTCGGTAGCAATATCTCATCTACGGAAATTGATGTTAGAATGCGCATAGGAAAAGCATATATGGACAGGTTTTCTACGACATGGAAAAACAAACCAATTGAATAAAACCGTAATTCTTTCAAGCCATAGGTTTGTCCCTACAACTGTATGGTTGCACTTGTTCGACTTTAACGGAAACTCTTGGAGAAAACGCTTGATGCGAACTACAAAATATCCAAGTAAGACGAACAAGACTTGCGAATCACAACTGAAAAAGAAGAAACAGACTCATAAGCGATGTTCTCGTTTGGACTCTTACACATGCACACACTAGCGTTGGTTGACCAGCAAATGCTTACATTCATCACTGTGCGGACACTGGATTGTGTCTAGAGGACATGCCAGGAGCGACGGATGATTGGGACGGATGGTGAGAGAGAACGGAACCCGTGTGCTGTCAATACGATTTGATAAGAGTTATTCACTCCAAGTACCTTTGGTTTAGAAGACAGTTAACTGTTACTATTTTATAATTGTTCGGAACCTATTTATCTCTCGGCAATACTTTAATGAAGAAACATAACATTGAATTGATATATAAAACAAAATATCGAATACGATAAAATGAAATAAAATCCTTGATACTGGTAAACGCTGGTGACTATTAAGAGATCTTTATTTAAAAAATTGCAGCGAACGGCTGCTAATAATATTAAAAGAAATTAAAGGAATAAAAACCGTCAAATGCATTTTCATCTTCGGGCTGTTTAAGTAGCAGAAAACTCTCCAAACGTTGAAAACGTTACTCACCTGAAAAAAAAAAAATTATGATTAGCTTTTTTTTTTTCAAAATGGAGCAAATGAAAGATGGAAACAAGAACGAGACAAGTAATCGATAATTCATATTTTAATATATTACGTAGAAAGATTATTTTTTAATATATAGGCATCAAATAATTATAAAAATAGCATCTAAAAAGACATTATTTTCTTCCTTCTTTTGAGGCTAAACAAAAAAATTATAAGTGAAAAGAAATAAATAACCTCGTTTTTTTTTTGTTGAAATTCCGATGTATGCATTTGTATCGACTTGGGGCATTCAATAAATATAGGAACTTTTTAAAAGTTTCTATATTTATCGAATGACCCAAAAAAGAGGAAAATATCAGTGAATAGGATTTTTTTACAAAACGGAGAACAACAGAAACAAAAACAAAAAAAAGACAACAGATCATCATAATTTCTAAAACATTTTCTATTAAAAACATAACCAGGAATAACATAACATTGTAAGGAAAATTACTATTCAGTGATGTAATATTGTATGGAAAAATATTTTAAAAAATGATGTAACTTAATGTTAGTAAAATTGTTATATAATGATGTTATGTTTTAAGCAAAATTATAAGATAATGGTGTCATATCATAAGGTAATATTGTAATGTAATGGAATAATACAGTAAGTAAAACCAAACTGTAATAATGCAATTGTGTTTGTAGAATTATATTATAATGATGAAATATTGCAAGTAAACTTATCGTGCAATATTAGTTGTCTAAATTTCTGAGACGGAGCTTGGTGATTTTCCACTTCTGGACACATGGTGTAACGGTAATAGGCGTTGGTTCCCTAAGCTTCTAAAGAGACAATCATCTGGAGGTTGCAGGTTCAATCCTAACTGCAAGCGAGTAACACTACAGGAATACTAAATACTTGTACCCGGTTATGGCTAACGAAATCCGAACAGGCGACCCCCGTGGATTCAATAAAGGACGTAGCTTGAAGTTCCGTGAAGGTTCCCGAGTTCGACAAACACCTGAAGAAGGCCACAGGACATATCGGCCGAAACGTTGTGGAAATAGCAATAAAGATGAAGACAATCGTCCAAAAACCCTTAATGATGAAAATTATAGTGCAATAATCTTACATTGTAAGTAGTAAGTAAAGTAAAGTTGGCGACCTGAAGGCTCCCTTTTCAATAGCTACTACACCGAGGTGTAGGTGAGGGCGCTACTCCTTTCCCTAAATTGCTCCACTTTACCCTTGATACGTACCTCATATTACTGAGTGTTAAGCAAGGATGTATCAAGTACCATTTTTTAAGTCTTTAGAATGACGCGACCTGGGATTGAACCTAGGTCTACCGGACCATTGGCGAACACTCTACCCATTAGGTGGTTGTAATATTGCAAGCAAAGTTATATTGTAACGATATAATAGTGTAAGTTAAAGTATTATCCAATGATGCAATATTATAAGTAAATTTGAAATAGAATAATGGAATATTGAGAGAGAAATTATATTTTAATGATGTAATATTGTTAGTAAAATTATAATATAATGTGATATTGTATGTTGAATTATATTGTAATGATGTAATATTGCAAGGGAAATAATATAGTGAGTAAAGTTGGCAACCGTAGTCGAGGGTGACCCGAAGGCTCCCTTTTCAATAGCTACTACGCCAAGGTGCAGTGAAGGGTGCAACTCCTTTTCCGGGGTTGCTCCACTTTACCCTTGATCCGTAGTTTATAATGCTGAGTGTTAAGCAAGGAAGCATCAAGTATCATTTTTTGATTTTTTGATTCAACCTGGGATTGAACCCAGGTCTTCCGGGTCATTGGCGAACACTCTATCATGCTAATGTAAAATTGTAAGATCATATAATGTTCTAATATTGTAAGATTATATTATAATGGTATAAGTAAAATTGTCATATTATGATGTAATATAATAAGTAAAATTTTTATACAATGATGCAATAAGATAACGATGTATGTAAAATTATAATATATTGCTGTAATATATTAAGTAAAAGCATTTTGTAATAATGTAATATTGTAAGGAAAACTATAATGTATTAATATGATATTGAAAGTAAATTTATTATGTTATCATGTAATATTATACGTTAAGTTATAAAATAATGATATATTATTCTAAGTAAATGGTAGAAATAGATGCGTTATCAAAAAACCAGCAGCCTGAAGAAAGATAAGTTGATAAAGTTTGACATCTCATCCAGTGGGCTAGCTATAACAAGATATATTGATCGAACAACATGGACCAATTCCTGTCAAGGTCACCAATGATGACCATCAAAGGAGTGACAGGGGCTGACAGGAACGATGTCGCCCCACTACACCGAGTTGAAAATGGAGATGGGGTATTCTATTAACTTTTATGTATAAGACGACAGATTTTGTGATTCAGCCTCTTTTGACAGCTGGTCGCAAGGAAACAAACGTTTGAGAGAACGGAAGACGTGGAACAAATCAAAGATACGATAAGAGTCCTGTTTAGAGAAGAACAGTGAACGAGATGCTTGCGCTTGGAGTGAGTTGTGTTTTTCTCCACTCTTAACCTCACCATCAGATGCAATTCAGTGTTATACACAGGACACTTCGTTTTTGGGTAGAGGGGTTCTTCCACCTCTGCAAGAGGATACAATCAGTGTATTCTAATAGGGCAGAGAACGTATGGCTTTAAAATGGAAAAATCCCCATCATCAAGTCGTCCTGGCAGTGTGGAGTTCGCTGACTCTCTCGCCATCCCTTCCTATCATCCATCACTCCAGAAAGGTCTTCTAGTCTACATCTTGTGTCCTCACAGAGCTGGCGTTACTAAGTCTTTTCACGTCCATGAGTAGAGACCCATTTGAAAATATCCCTTATGAGTTCGTCCTTACTTCTCTAGCAGTCTCACGCGTGTCTTGTTCGTCTTACTTGAATGGTTTATGTGATAGGAAGCAAGTGGCCGTACAACTGCTGTTTTATGGAGTGTTGCTTCCAGGATTTGTTTAAGACAGCACGCAACATTCTTTCGAAGATCCTGTTTTTTTCTATGCATTTTGTTAGCGTTCATGTAGTGCATCCAGTTAGTAGTATGGATACAGCTACAGCTTGAATGAAATTCTGTTTTACTTTATTGGACTTCCATTTGGTGGATAACCTGTCAATAGCAGTTCATGCCTTTGCTAGGAATATGTTGATATCCCTTTCAGTAAATGAAATGTTTCTGGCGCGGTATGTGAACTGGTTCACCAATTTTAGAGGGTTGGCTCCTATTTGTTTAAACCACTTGTACCCAGTTTCATTGACATTCACGTAGAAATCAATACCTCTCGGTTTTTGGTCTTGGCAATGCGATAGGGATCCTGTCTAAGTTGCTGTATTTGCAAGAAACGCTTGTTATCTATGCAGTTTATATCTATCTTATATTCTACCAGATATCGTCTACTTCTTGACTTGTTTTTAAATATGAAACCATTTTCTTTTATTAGATCTATTGACGTTCAATGTATGTTGTCACTGAAGAGTATCAGGAAATATGGTCATAATCTATCTCTTTACAAGACTCCAGCAACTTTGTTGAAGAAGTCGGTGCGTCATCAGATGAGCGAACCACTGATTTTTTGTTTGTAAACCATCATCGCAGCTGTAACAGTTTCTTTAGTAAGACCTTATATAAGTTGTATTTGCTCCATCTTTCTCTTGTGTATGAAATCGAATGCTTTGTAGGAATCTTGCCCCAAGATTCTTCGCTTGCACTCCGATGATTCAACGGATAATCAGACTATGAGATTCTGGAGTGACTGCTTTAAAAATCATTCTGATTTTTTCTTAGAATTTTCTCGACTTCCTTTGAGAAGTAGGGCATCATAAAGCTAAGCAACTATAGCATTAAGGGCTTAAGTAGTTCTGAATCATTTCGAGGTCACCTTTCTTGAAGAAGGTAAGGATGCAAACTTTTCTCCATTTCTCTATTGTGTTTTGTTTAGAGATTTCGTTGCATAATCGAAGTATGTAGTTAAATTTTCTTGTCTTCCAGACTTCACGGGTTTTATCGTCGGCAGCTTTTCTGTTAAAAATTTTTTTTTTTCAATAATGGTTCATGTTCTTCCTCCGTAAACTGTCCTAGTTCGAGGTCTTGTTAGCCATTAATGATTTTTTTTGCTTTGTCACTGATTCGAGGAGAGATTTCATGTACATTCTTGAAAAGTTCTTTACTCTACATAAACGTTTTTCTTCTTGGCTCGCAGGTTTTAGTTTTTTACCATGATATTTGATATTATCTACTATTGAATTTTTATTTCATTGGTTTGAGCCCGAATATATTCTAATTGCCATTTTCGGTATGTGTTGGTAAGTTATTTCTTGCCTTTCCTAAGTTTCTGCGCATTGACGTTGATTGGGTTTCGTTTATTGAGTAAGGATACTTTTTTAAAAAGTTATCTCGTTTTTTCCTAACTATTTGTGAATGCCATGGAATTCTACATTTGTCTCTTGGTTTGACTGATATGCACTCTGCTGCTGCTGCTTTCGTATGGGCAGTGACGAATTTTTAATATTCGTCATTCAGTGTATGTCTTTCAGATATCTCCTTAAAAATATCGAATTTACATCTTACAGTCACCGAATATTTATTGCTTATGTCTCTATTGGTATGTCAGGACCAGTCGTGATTAGTGTGGTTCTTTTTTGATTAAAAAAAGAATTAAGAAAGATCCTACTAGACCTTGAAAATGAACATTGGAATCGTGGATTATAACAAGGTTCGAAAACTGGACCCTATCACTGAAACGGAAAAAAGCCAAATTGTTTCATCTGAAAGATAGATTAAACGACAGTTGGGGGAGTTCTAGTAGCATTGCAGCTAACTTACTAGACTGCGATATTGTATGTGAGTTCAAACTCCTGTCTAACTATAATGTTCACTTTTAGACTAATACATTATCGAAAAATATGACCCCTTATCTCCTAAGCTATGGGTTAAGTAATACCACCATTGGCTTCGGGATTCAATAAGCCAGGAGGGTTGATATGCCATTGAAAGCAAAGAAACCAAACCACATGACTGTTGTTCTTTTAAGCTATTGGTTCCCAACTATTTCTTGCTTACTAGTAATGTATCTAATACCTACTTACCTGACGCATGAGTAATTTTGCCGTGTAGGGCTAGGTTTAATCACTGGCGCCTGAGGCGCCCCTTTTTTTGCAGCCATCGGGTGTGTTTGGGCTACGGCTCTGTGCCTGAACCCACCATAAAAAGGCCTTATACCATACTTTCCTGTTTGCTGGGACGCGCGGCAAATAGCGTAATTATGCCGGATGGGTCAGAAAACAATTTCAGCTTGGTTCCAGGCTGCCTTCCTTGCAAGCAATATCAACTTAGCAAGTATAGAATTTATTGCTCAGAGTCTGAGACGCTCCAAAATAATGAATACCAACAGGACCAAGCATTTTTGTAATAACTACGCATGATTTTTGATTCATGCGTGGCTCCCCGCTATAAAATGACCTCATGTCAAATATGACTTGATTGGAAGTTGGATAAATATCCTTGTGTAAGCAGCTGCTACTTGTGAGGCTTGTTTCCCACGAGACACTTCAACATAATATCAACTTAGTGAGGACCCGAATTAATACCTAATTTGGTTTTATTCGGTTTGGTTTTATGGCATATCAACCCTTGTAGGTTATTAAATGCTAAATCATCTTCTTACTTGAATATTAAAAATATATGATTTGGTTTGGTTGAGGTTTTAGGGCATATTGACCATTGTAGGTTATTCAATACCAAATCCATTTCTATACATATAAACAGTTCTATTTCAAATAATTCAGTTTAACGTAAGAACACAATTTAAATGTAAAAACTGTTCCATTTCAAACAATTCAGTTTAGCATAAGTACGCAGTTTAACCCATAGATAGGACCATATCAGGTGCAACCACTTTGGGCCAAAATGGACCCGGGAGCGATGGCAATAAAGAGGTACTCCGCATTCCCCAAAGATCCTGCATTTCTGTAGCCTCGCCATTAGATTGTTTCGTGTCATATACCAGGATGCAGGTTATGGGCGTCTTACATCTCTGCAGAGATGCAGTCAGTGTATTCTACAGCCCCAGCCGAATGAGCCAATACCTAATTGTAATTTACCTTTTTCCTTCATAGTCCTTATTTAAAAAAAAAAAAACACTCTACCATTTATCTTTGTTTTAAAATACATTGGCTTTAGATCTCTGTCTTTGGATTCTTTATATTCTTTTTATATTCCAGCCTCCGGGCGCTATTTTACAATGTCCCTGGAAGCATCTTCCTCCCAGCTAAGAAAATTTGTCTTAAAGTTTTGTATTAAGTTTTGCTAAGTCTGACAAAAAAGTCACCGAAATTGTTTTTGTCAATATTTCAAGTTTTTTTTTAAAATCCTATCCGTTAAGGGCTCGGTTTGGAATGTAATCCCTCAATTTGTTTCCTCGTGATTTGATTGATTGATAAGTTGATTAATCTTAACCTGTCTTGGTATATTTTATGCCTGTAGGTTAGAGAATCACTTTTTTTTTTCTATGTTTATATTTACATTTTTTGTTGATTAGTTTTAATGGAACGTGAAACCATCTTGGGTTATTTAATACCTAAAAATTAGAAAATAACGTTTATATTTAGTTTTTTGTGTAGTTTCCTAACTTTTTTTTACATGGTTATATGATAACAAGCATTCCGGCTAAATACGAATAATTTTTGATCCATAGATTGAACACTAACAGACATTACCACTCTAGGTCACAGTGGACCTGGGAGTAATGACTGTAAAGATAAAGGGTTTCATACCTTTCCCAAAGATGTGATTCAGATGGAGTTCGAACTCGCTTACTACGACGTCGCACTTTGGCAATTACGCTATTAGACCCCCCTCCCCCAACATATATGAACAAATTATTTGTATCAGATTGGAATATTTGATATCATATATTAATGGAAAAAAACCCTCAAAAAATCAACTATACAAAGCTGTTAATACAAACGTTGAATGGACACAATTTCTAACCCTCCAAGCATAAAATAATCTCAGGCGAGTTGACATGCCATTAATGTCAGTCAATCAATCAAAGCTATACATTCTTTTGACTCATATAGTCGCTATTTAACCTTGTTCCATGCTAAGCTTACTTGAATTCTTTGTTTTTGAAAGCATATCAAATTCCATGGGTTATTCAATGCTAAAGCCATCCTTGTAACACCGTAATGCAACTATTTAACCCACAGCTAGGAAGGTATAAAAGCTTTCATTCCTTTGGAAAGGTATGAGCGCGAAAGTAGATGTAATAGAGAGACTGGAGTTCGAACTTGCTTATAATGATGTCACAGTCCAGAATGTTAATCACTACGCCACGACAACTCGTCATACAAAGCTTGACACACAATGAAAAAAAAAATCAGTTTAATATTGTAAAATCAAACTTTGGTTTAACTTTATCGCAAATGTCGAAATATTAATGTTGAGTTTGTTGGTAGTGAAGTGAGCGAAATTAGAATAGATTTTCTTAAATTGCTTTCTCTCCTTAGTTACAGGATTATTTATGTTGGTGTTTGTGATGTTTAATTTTCTTCCTCGTCTCAAACTTGTAAATAAATCTTTCGCCCTATTAAGGTTTTATCAATGTAACTTGACCACAAACTGTGGCCTGCCCTTGAAACTCCGGCTGTTGCATATTTTTTCTCTTTTAAAAATACCATGTGTTTATTTTGAATTATATATCTTTGTTAGATTTTGTTTCTACTGAAAAAGACAGTATTTCTCTGGTTAGGGATTTTAAGCATATTAGAACTTCGATCCCGGCTTCGAGCGTCCTGCGGGTCTAGCCACACCGAAGAGTTCTGATAGAACGAAACAGTCTGTCTGTGGATGACAATATATATATATATATATATATCACCAAAGGTCCAGGAGACCTGGGTTCAATCCTTAGTCGAATCATACTAAAGACTCAAAGAATGGTACTTGATGTCTCCTTGCTTAACACTCAGTATTATAAGGTACGGATCATGGGTAAGCGGACCAATCCAGGGAAAGGAGTAGCGCCCTCCCCAAGGCTTCGATGTAATAGCTATATTAACGGGAGCCAATGATTACATTGCTATTTCTTGTTAAAGAATCCCCAATTCTAGAGAGTTTTATTGTCGCCCGTATGTTCATTTATACTTTCACGAAGGAATAATGTCCGCTTCTTTGTTGAGTAGGCACACATACACACAAACATACCCACACATATACGTGTGTGTAATCGTAATTGTAGATAACTATATATATATATATATATATATATATATATATATATATATATATATAAAGAGAAAGAGAGTTGATTGGCTGGCTGGTTGGTTGGTTGGTTGGTTTTGTTTTACGGCGTATCTACCCATTTCAGGCCATTTAACACCGAATTAAATTTCAAACAATTCAGTTTAGTATAAATATAATTTTTGTTTAGAAACAATTAAATGTCAAAACACTTCTATTTCAAACAATTCAGTTTAGCATTAGTACCCAGTTTCAATGTCAAAACAGTTCTATCTCAAACAATTCAGTTTCAAGTAGATACATAGTTTAGTTCTATTTATCTATAGATAGGACGCTATCAGCTGCTACCACTCCGGGCCAGAGTGGGCCTGGAGACGATGGCAAGGAAGGGGTATTCCGCATTACCCAATGTTCCAGCTTTACTGGAACCTCACTATCTGATTGTTTAGTGTCATATCTAGGACACACGTTAGTGGGGGGGGGGTCTTACCTCTTTGCAGAGAAGCAGTTAATGTATTCTACAGTTCCAGCCGACTGAGCCAGGTACAGTTAGACTGGTTGATCCGTTGAGAGTTATTGTTAAAAATTGAAGAACTTTAAAAAAATTCTGATTTTGTTAGTTTTTGTTTTATACAGACAAAAAAATTAACCCAGCCAATTGGGCAAGAGAAAGAGTTAAATATGCACGCACGCACACACACACACTATATATATATATATATATGTGTGTGTGTGTGTGTAAATATAAACAAACACGTTTGTTAAGTGTATCATTCTACCCATGCCATTTGTACGCTTTTTAGCTGAATGTGAGCATTCACACCCATACAAACATAAATACATACACACTTACGCCCAGACAATGAAATTATATTCATATCATTATCCACAATTAGGATTACACATACACACACACACACACACACACACACACACATATATATATATATATATATATATATGCGTATTCGTATTATTCTGCGCATGGGCTTCGTACGCTTTTATTCTGTTTTAAGCAAACTGCTTCTCGTCTTACATTCGCAGAAAATAGAGATGGGAGAAGGGGAGAGGAAGAAGAGAGAGAGAAAGGAAGAGAGAGAGATCATGACTCAAGGCAACCTACAGAAGTGCATCATTGTTTACATTCAGGGCGTGGGAGCCCATCAGGTGCGTCCAGAGAACCCACATACACATGATTTTACAGAAGTAGGCACATTATACATTCACACACACACACACACACACACACACACACACACACACACACACACACACACACATATCAATATCTATTATGTCAGCTGATTTGGATCCAATACGATCTTTCTGCAGTACACGTCACGTCGCCGGTGAGTGGTCAGCACCGTATTGGCTGGTCAGACACGTTATCACTGATATCTGACCGTCATCATTCTATTGTGATGGCTGTGTTTTTCAATGGACTATACAGAGATTACTCAGTCTATTTAGATAGGATCGAAGGAGAAGGGCGTCGTCAAAAACGTTGAACTATCAGAGGATTTTCCCTGATAGTGTTCTTTTCTACAGAATAAAATATAAAACACCGATATATGAATATCCTGTAAGGAATAGCCTTTCTCTGTCTGTCTGTTTGACTCTTTCTTTGTCTGCCTGTCTGCTCTCTCTGTCTCCCTCTCCCCCATTTCCCCCCTCTCTCTCTATCTCTGTATATATATATATATATAAATATATATTAGCAGACACAAAAAGGATTTGAAAGAAATATTTCTTTTAAGTTATTTACTTTTTAAATGTTCTTAACAAGTTTTGACCTTAGGTCTGTGTCAATAGAAAAGTTTTTGTCAAGAAGAAAATAGGACAAAAAAATAGGGTTTAGAAAGTTGGGAAATATACGGCGCCTTCCTAAATTCATTCCATCCAGAAGTCTAACGACTCATACGAAGACGTGATCGGATCAAAGACAGAATAGACAGACACGAAATATCTCTCTCCAATTTAAATACACATACATATTTATATATTAATACATATATCAAACACACACAAACACACACATATATATGTTTGTTTATTTGGGTTTTATGGCATATCAACCTTTGAAGGTTGTTTAATGCCAAATCCATTTTTATACAAATGAATAGTTTTTTTTTCAAATAATTCAGTTTAGCATACGTACACAGTTTAATTGTCAAAACATTTCTATTTCAAGCTATTCAGTTTAGTAAACTATTCTAACTGAAACAATTCAGTTTAGTATTAATATAGTTTTTGTTTACACTCAGTCAAATGTCGAAACTCTTCTATTTCGAACAATTCAGTTTGGCGTAAGTACGATTTCAATGTCAAAACAGTTCCATTTCAAGTAACTCAGCTTAGCGTAAATACATAGTTTAGTTCTATTTGACCCATAGATAGGACCCTATCAGGTGCTAACACTCCATCCTGAGTGGACCTGGGAGCAATGGCAATGAAGGGGTACTCCGCATTCCCCAAAGCTCCAGTATCACTGGAACCGCATCATCAGATTGTTTTGTGTCATATCCAGGTTACATGTAGCGGGGGTGTCTTACTACTCTACAGAGGTGCAATCGATGTATTATACAGCCCCAGTCGAATGAGCAAACATTTGTATGCGTATGAATAAATATATCAAACACACAAATATATATATATATATATATATATATATATATATATATATATATATATATATATATATATACAACTGGTTTGAATTTAGAGTTTTCCTTCTAGATTGATTGCCATACTAAGAGTACGATCTTCTCTACAATTTAATTTTAGCTGGCGTAGCGGGTGGGTAGTTTTCTTGTGTTATTAGCACTATACAGAATGTAAATAACCTCATCCAAGATTTGAACACGAGTAGCTATGTCCATTTTTACGACGATAACTGTTACACCATAAGCACACTGTTGACATGTGGTCAATATTATAGCATAAAATTTGTATACACGTAAAATCTACCTTTTAATCTTTAGGGTCAAGTTTCTTCTTATTTAGTCTGATGAAACAGAATGAAAATAGTTTAAACTGACAAACAGACGTATGCAAAAGAACTCAGCGACTTCTGAAAGATACTCGGTTTAAAATAATGTAAAAAGGTCAAATAGATTATGAAAGAGAGCTTAAACTATTCAACCAGTAAAGTGAAATGACCATACCAACTATTCATTTTAGTCTAAGTAGCATAAAAAAATTGGTTGGTTGGTTGGTTTTGTGGCATATCAACCTTTGTAGGTTATTTAATGCCAAATCGATTTTTTATACGAATAATCAGTTCTATTTCAAGCAATTTAGTTTAGCGTAAGTACACCGTTTAGTTCTATTTGACGCATAGACAAGACCCTATCAGGTGCTACCACTGCGGGCCAGAGTGGAACTGGGAGTGATGGCTATAAAGAGGTACTCTGCATTTTCCAAAGCTCCAGCATTACTGGAACCTCACCATCAGATTTATTAGTGTCATATCAGGACACTCGTTGTGCGGGAGTCTTCCCCCCTCTGCAGAGGTGCAGTCGGTATATTCTACAGCACCAGCCGACTGGGCAAAACATTAAAAAAATGCTGATTTTGTACTCATACATATACATTGAATCAACCAAGTTTTTCTTTGCCTTGTATATATGTTGGATATTGACTTGAACACCTATTTTCATTGATGGGACCCAATCAGGTACTACCACTCCGGGTTAGAGTACACCTAGAAGTAATGAAAATGAAGGGGTTCTCTACATTTATCAAAGCTTTAGGGGTGGAGCCTCATGATCAGATGCAGTTTAGTGTCATAACTAGGACATTAATTCTATTTAACCCATAGATGGAGCCCTAACGGGAAAATCTCTGAGCCAGAGTGGACCTGGGAGTAATGAAAATGAAGGGGTTCTCCACATTTACTAAAGCTCCTATAGTGAAGCTTGAGCATCAGATGTAGTTTACTATAATACCTCAGACATTCGTTGGCCGGTAGGAGTCTTACCCCTCGGCAGAAATGCAATCAGCTAATTCCTCAGTCCCAGCCAACTGGGCTGATATATAAAAAAAAGTTACGATATTTAAATTGATCTTTTTAAAGACAATTGCGCATTAAAACTTTATATTACTTTTAAGTTTCAAATTTTTAGGATGATTCAAATTTATTGATGTTTTGTCTCTTAAAATTTACATTGCTCTTCGATAGAATCAGGTTTGGTTTGCTTTCTTTGATTAATGACATATCAACCTTTATTTAACGCCAAAGCCATCTTTGTAAAAGGACAGAAATGGTACTATTTATTCCAGAGCTGGATAGATAAACGAATTAATAACTTTCTTTTGAGTATTAGTCCGAACGTGAACGTAATAGCGAAACTGGAGTTCGACCTCGTTTATGACAAAGTAGCAGTCCAGCACATAAGCCACTGAGCCAACGGGACTCCCCTTTGACATATCATTATTAATTATGAATGGTTCGTTGAAGTCTAACAATTACTTGTAAACAATTCTTATTAAATAGGAGACTTGAAAGTATATAAAAATAAACAAAATACGTATTAAGTAGAATTTCTTGAAGAATTATTTGTTTACAAATGATCATGGCAAAATAAGAATAGTTACATGATAGCTTTAAATACCCCAAGAGGAATTGATATACTAGATCGATAGCTGTTTCGTCAGTGATGGTCAGTAGTCGGATGGGGGTTAAAAAACACAAACTGAATGAAGTATTAGAACTTCAATTGTTTTGCCATCTTCGTTTGGTTTCTGAAGACGTGTGATTGGTTGTCTGTTGTCTGTTTGGGTTTTATGGCATATCAACCATTATAGGTTATTTAATGCCAAATCCATTTTTATACAAATAAGTTCTATTTCAAACATTTTATTTTAGCGTAAGTAGAAAGGCGTGTGAGTAAGTAGAAATATATGATGGACCCAACATGTGGGGTAGGATTTTCTTTCAAGAAAGAATCGACTCTTCCTGTATCTTCGAAAGGTTCACTCGCTCCTCTAAACGTGTACGCTAGTCTCCACGTATCACAGCCACCAAAAGAGAAAACGAGTCGAGAAACGTATCTTCTTTTGTTGGGGTTCACAGAACATCCTTACTACAGATCTGCCTATCATGGACGGCATCGTCCGGCGAACCATCGCCATGACATAAATGATCGATCGAGTCTGGTGACCTCGGCAAATCCAGATTAACTACTGTTTTCAGTCCAAAGTGTTAGATCAAGCGTGCCAGATGAGATGTCTAATTTGTCAATTCATCTTTCTTCCAGTTGCTTGCATTTTCGCTGCTCGATACTATTTGCTTGGTCTTAGATTTATTTAGTAATCTGATACTACTGATGTAGCGTGCCTTGAGCTGGCGTAGCCCATCCCTCTCCAAGTCTACTTCAAATTTAGAGTTTCCTTCTACTAGACCGGTTGCTATACGAAAGTTAAATAGCCCAGTATGCCCTATTACTTACCCATAGACGGAGGGAAAATCGGTGGATTCATGCCTTTTTAAAGAATAGAGGCGCTATGTAAAATAAAACAGTTCCGTTCTGGAACTGAATTCGTGTAGCCGAGTGCACAATTCTTAGGTCGATTACCATTTCCTTACGAACACCTCCATTCGTTTTTGATGATGTTAATCTACTGGTTACACCATTATATAATGAAACAACATAGATAGTTCTAAATAAATTGTCATATTGGAAAAATAATTGGAAATGGAAATTCAATACTGAAAAGAGTACTACATATTGGATAAAAAATATCAAAGTTGAATATGAATTAAGCAACGAGGAAATAAAAAGAAAACGAGTAATTTGGTTTGATGATTAATTCACAACTGACAATCATATTTTGTCTATTGTATCAATGGCAAATAGAATGAGGAGTTGGATGGTCAGAAGTTTTATTTCAAGGGAGGCAAATACTGTCTTAAAAGCATATAAAACCCTAATAAGCCCACAAATAGAATATTCGAGCCAGGCCTGGGATCCAGTGTCTAGACATGGAAATTACAGTGTAATTGTGAGATTGGAAGGCATACAAAGAAGAGTAATAAAAATAATTAAAAGAATAAAAGATTACAGTTACAGGGAGAGGATAACGAAATTAAAATTAACTAGTTTACAAGGAAGAAGAATTACAGCGAGTCTAACTGAAACTTTCAAAATAATCAATGGAATTTTTAATTATGCCAGATATTTTTTAAATATTTCTCCTCGAACTGAAAATTTACTGTCAAGACAGATTTCAAAAAGAAAGTCTGCTAGCCAACAGTATTTTTGTTAAGAGGGCCATATATTTTGGAACAAAATACGTTATCAGAGGGTATTTTATGGGAACTGTCGAATTACTAAATAGAATTTGATCTGTATATTGATATTGTATTAATAATGTGTTCTGTACAAAGATTACGTTTTTAAAGATGATGAGCGAAGATATATCTGCTAAATATATTCTTATGAATTGTAGACGAAATATATATATATATATATATATATATATATATATATATTCATTTATTTATTAATATATAAATTACCATTATAAACGCAAATATATATATATATATATATATATATATTTATTTATTTATTTATTTATATATTTGTTTGCGTTTATAATGGTAATTTTTCAACATCCATTTGTCGCCTGTGTTTAGATTGATTTCTGTGTAAAACCAACCAAAAAAAGAAAAAAAAAGAAAAAACACTTGTCACTTTTTGATTGGTTTTAGTTTTCCCTTGTTTTTCACGTTGACGCCATTTGCCGACTTTATTGCTTTTCCTCGTTCAATTTTAATGGAAACAAAATTCGATATTTTAGTTTTACTTCGACCTAATTTCGAACCACTGTTTCTTGATGTTTTTTCCCTTCCAATTTATCTGTACGATCGTTACGAGTCGGCCATTTTAGTTTATTCTGTTTTCTTCTCAGCGATTACAAACTTGTCCAGTTTAATGATATCTAAAAATAAGTATTGTTTTACAAACGAGAAATAGAAGAGCGAATTTGCAACATGAGGAAATAAAATCTCATTTTATATATTCAAGTAAGTACGATATTTTCGAGGTTATGAGAAACATGTGAAAGTTACTCATCTAAATTATATATATATATATATATATATATATATATATATATATATATATATATATATATATATATATAAACACAAACGTACAGTTGGATAAAGCTGAGATGCTGATGAATTAAAAAAAAAAGATGACTATCAACAGAAATTGAAATTTATTCAAGAAATATAGAATATTAAAAAAAAACTAAAGGCATTTCCAAATATTGATATTTTCAAAATTAATTCTATTCATTCTAGGTCTTTTTGTTTTTTATACGTAGGGCTACTCGGATTTGTAGTCGTAGCTTATTAATTTCGTGTGCTATTATAATGGTGTTTTCAAATAAAATCTTTTGAAATTCGGATTTGGGAATATATATATACTCAGTATCATTATTATTATAAATGTATTAGACAGTATTATTATTATTATCATTATATAAATAATCTTTGCACAGAACCTATTCTTAATAGACTATTACATACAGACAAAGATTACTTAGAAATTTGCTTCAGGCAAAGAAATGGTTATACTAGCGACATAATTTTACGTGAGAGAATGGTGAACTAACAAGCTAAATTAGATACATATATTAAATTATTGATTTATGTATGTTTATATATTCTAACAGGATGGTGTAGATTGCGCATATATATATATATATATATATATATATATATATATATATATATATATATATATATATATATATATATACTTGAGATTGTGAGTCTGTTAGTCTGCGTGCGTGTAAGGTAGATAGAAAAAGAGTTTTCTGTGTATGTCAACTGTAGCATTAGGTAAGTCCTCTTAGATATTTTCAAACAGAATTACTCAAAAACATTTTGCATCGTCTAACTGGGGAGAAAAATTGACACGTTCTTCACAGATAAATTCCAGAGACCGTGTTTAACTTTAAAGGCACACTTTGCGTAACGGTTATAGTCGTAGGAAATGGAATCTGCGAACCGAGTTCAATTCCCAGATGTGAATGTTTGCATTTCATTTCGTGCTATTGCGCATAGAGAAAGCCTGGATCTATCTGTTCTTGTTCCAGTTATGGTGAATTAGTAGGACAACCAAGGAGAAAGAAAAACTCTTATTTTAAACCAGTCTAACATTACTAAAATGATCTTGCCATTAACAAAGGGGTTAGGTAAATATATACTATATTTAGCTTCGATACTAACCAACGTGATGTGATGCTGTTTTTTAATACACAAACCTTCGTAACATTTTAGTCATGAATCCCACAAAAGTGTTTCATTGAAGGGTTATTTCAAAAATGCAATTACATTTTCGTAGGTTGGTTGATTGGTATTTAATGGCATATCAACCTTGGTTGGTTATTTTATGCCAAATTATATGTATATCTATATATATCGGCATAATAGAGTGTTTGCCAATGGTCCGGAAGACCGGAGTTCAATCCCAGGTGGCGTCATACCAAAGACTCAAAAATGGTACTTGATACCTCCTAACTTAACACTCAGCATTATAAGGTTCGTATCTAGGGTAAGTGGAACATCCAAAGAAAGGAGTAGCGTCCCTCCTTACACCTTGATGTCGTAGCTATTGAAAAGGGAGCGTTCGGTCTCCCTCGACGATAGTCGGCCAACCAACTCACTATATATCGATGATTTGTAGGTAACTATTTTATAAAGTAGTTAGAGCTCCTTTATTTGTACGGAGTTAAGTGGTTTCAAGTATTGCTATTTAACATGAATAATTCTATATATCAAGTATTCCGATCAAATACAAATAATTTGAACATAGCTGTATGGTTTCAAAGATTCAATAATAATCCTTTGTAAACGATAAAACAGTTCTATTTGACCAGTAGACGTGTCAGAGTGAACCTTGGAGTAATGGTAATGAGAGGCTACTCCATATTCCACAAAGCTTCAGAAAATGAATCTCACCATCGGATGCAGTTTAGTGTCATACCCATGACACTCTTTAGAGGAGGAAGTTCTTACACCTTTTATTTCCAAAAAGATGAAAAATGATAAAAACTGTAAAATTTAGCAAATCCAAGGTGGGCGCAAGGCCAAAACAAAAGTTCTTACATCTCTGCAGAGGTGCTGTCGGTGTATTCAGAAACCCCAGTCGACAGGGCACAATTACATTTGGGACTCAACTTATACACACACGTGTTTACACATGAGATGCTGATATTCTACTGTATTATAAAAAAATTTTTTAGATGTTTTAATACTAAATAAATGTTGCTTACAGATTTAGATTTTTTCAATCATGGATATGAACGAAAGATGATAGAGACTAAGAGTATATATATATATATATATATATATATATAGTCATCCTTAGACGGACTGTTACGTTGTATCACAACTCTTCAGCGTAGCTAGACACGCGAGATGCTAGAAGCTGAGATCGAAACCCGGCTGAGCTTTACGCCAGTCGGAAATTCTACTGCACAGCCACAAGGAAACTCAGCGCAAGCGAAGGGATTTTAACGTATATGTATCACTTTTGTTTTGTTTATATAGATACGCTTAACGGCTACCGAGAGCTAAATTTATTCGAAGAGCTATGCATTACGCAAGTGGCATCAGTTAATTCCACAACCCCCACCCGTGGGGAAGTATATATATATATATATATATATATGTGTGTGTGTGTGTGTGTGTCTGTGTGAGTGTGTGTGAAAAGTCCATTTTTAAGATTGAGACAGAAAGACGGAAAATAGATAAATTGGTAGAATTGGAAAAATCGAGCTTTGGGGAATGTGGAGTATCCCTTCATTGCCATTGCTCCCAGGCCCACTCTGGCCCGGAGTGGTAGCACTTGATATAAGTCCAAAAGTGAACACAGTAGCGAGATTGGAGTTCAAACCCGCTTACTTTGAGGCTGCAGTCTTGTCACCGAGACGACACCGATTTGAAACTTGCGAAAAGCACGAACTCTTATCGTCTTATAAGATGTGAGCACAAAAGACCGGACATATCAAATATTTTTGTTGAAGATCTTGCTGATACTATTGATTTCGTGGTGATATCATAGGTGGATTGATCAGCGTTTTCAGTTTAGTTGGCCGACAAAATCAAAACAAAGACGTCGTCAACTTTGCAAAAATACATAAAAATTCAGATTAAGATCGGGTATTCTGTGAAAACAACAACAATATATCTTATCAATTTTACATGAAAACCATCTCAGAAAGAAAAATTTATACATGCAGATAAAACCCTATGCATATGTAAAATTCACTTTTAATTTATATATATATATATATATATATATATATATATATATCAATTAAAAGTGAGAGAGAGAGAGAGAGAGGTAGCCAGATAGATATAATATGAAGGGATTCCGCGCTAAAAGCACGACTTGATGATGATGATAATGATATATACATATGTACATCGTCATCATCATCAGCAAGACTTGATGATTGTAATGATTATATATATATCATCAAATCATGCATATAGCACGGTGTTCCTTGACATTCTCTCTCCATCCGTTCCCAGCGTTCATTGCTCCTGGCCGGTCTTCTAGACTACTCAGAGCTTATGTATATAACTCTTTGCAAGTCGGCTATGTCTAGAAGTCCATAAGAGAACGTTGCTAATGAGCTTGTCCTTGCGTCTCTACCAGTCTCCCTGATATTTCGTTCGTCTTACTTGGATGGCTTGCGAGATAAAAGGCTTGTAAGGAGCAATAGACATGTTTACACTATGAATGTTAGTTTAAAGCTTTTTACTTGACATTCGTAGTCTTTTCCATAATCAGATCATTTTTAAAGTTTCATATCTTTATTAAACACCGGTATTTTACACTTAAAACACTTTGATACGTTAGTGAAAACTAATGAATGTCTTTTCACTATTTTAAGTACTTTTAATGACTTATCCTTCACCTTCCTCACTGTTTTTCTTTCCAACGAAGAAGCTATCTTTTAATTTTAGAAGTCACACACACACTCACACACTCACACATATATACATATATATATATATTCTTTTCATAAAACTTATATTATTAACAGTTTTGCGTAGTATTATCCTTTATCTTCCTGAGTCTAGTTGCTTTGCCAACCATTATTATCGACAATTTTTACTAGCATTATCCTTCATTTTAATAATTTTAGTTGTTTTCTTATTGTAAATCACACTTTTTAGATGAAGTTCTGTCAGTCATTATTATTAACAATTTTAACTTAGTCATTTGTTTGTTTGTTTGTTTGTTTGGTTGGTTGGTTTTATGCTATGTTAACCCTTGTTGGATTATTTAATGACAAAGTCAGTTTTGTTTTTGCAAGAAATTATATGGCTTCAAGTGACTAATAATAAATATTCGTAAATAATTTTAGCCTCAAGTAACAATTCTTAATACAAATAATTTATACACAATAATATGGTTTCAGGATAATAATCATTTGTTTTCAAATAAAGTTTCAAGTATTTCTATATATCACTAATAATTTTCTAACTGACCTAATTGGCCCAGGGATGGGACTCTTCTAGGTACTACCACTCTAGGTCAGAGCGAGAGAAATCTGAGATTGATTTTAATAGTAGAAAAATAATCAGCGAGGATTTATAAGAATAGAATCAGTACACTGATTTTTAGAAGATACAATTGTTATAAAAATGGACCAGAAGCAGGAAATATTGTTTAATTTTTGTCTGGGCAGAGAAACGAAAAATATGGAATTATTATTTTTTTAACCGGAAGAAAGAGAAAGGAAAGAGAGAAAGCTGGGATATCTATTTTGATTGTACTGACAATATTATCAGAAATAGCGTAGTGAAAAACAATAACAAAGATGGAGATGGGGTCACAGGAAGGGTCAATCACAGCTAGAGTCCAGACATGACTGTATGGGAAATATTTCAAATCCTGAGATGGAATTTTTTGATTTTCTTTTCTTTGGAAGAGTGTGTAATTGCTTGACGTGACGTATTGGTCACGTGAATGAGAGGGTCACCTACTGCAGAGAGAAGGTACAGCAGCCGACACATGGAAGTGGGAGGAAAACCCTCCCTCTTTGATTAACAGTCACAGAGACTCACCGTTGGATTAGCAGAAAGCAATCGTGAATGGAATTAATTACTGAAATCTAATTAAGAAGAAAACCGTTGATGAGATACGCCCACTTGGAAATAAGAAAAATAATTATATAAACCAAGTTCTTTCCCAAAGCCAGAGAGACCGAAGACAGAAGCCGGGTGTAGCAGTCCGCAGTAAACTATATCGCTCTGCATTTGAGGCCTTCAGCCAAACCTGGATCAGAGAAGCGAGAATAACGAATTAGTAACGGGAAACTGACGAAAGAAAATTGATAGCCGTACTGCCAACTGTTAAACGGCTTAGTTTTTAAGAAAAGCTGTGTCTACTACTACAACTAGACTGACTGCTGAGATAAAAAGGCTCAGGCCTCTGAATCGCAATATTTCATTTAACGGGGAAAGGACTTGTATGATCAGACTTATTCATTTCTAAAAACTGACTTAATTTTTTTTAAACGGACTTCGTTATTTTTTGTTAACTAAACTTATTGATTATTGAATATTCGGTTGTTTTGTCTCTGGCCTTCGACTTTATTTTTCATTGAATGATCTGTCTGATTTATTTGGCGATCGGCAAGTGGTGGCTTTGGTTATCTGGATCTACAACGTGAGCAGATGGTCGGACAAACCTAGGTAAAATCCTTCATTGGAACAGTGACTCGTCGGTAGTCTTGGTAGTCGACAGGGTGATAGGAACATGCATGGTAAAGCGACGACACTGAATTTTCTTCCTGTCAGGTCTTATTGTATATGAAATACCTGTATCTAGTAATGTTATACATTGTTTTTTTCGAAAACAGTTGCCATCTTTGGTGGGGAAGCCATCGTCATTTTGTTTACATTTGCGAAGATGTTAGCAATTTAACACACCCAGCAGAACATGACTCCTCTCAAAGTTTACCCTTATAAGATACCGGGCGATTTTTTCTTGTGGGAGCAAGTCCATCGTATGAGCCATCAAATATATACGAATGCCGGTTGACCAAGATACTCTTGAGGTTTATTTTTCAACTGTTACCATTTTGGTCCACACATTTCTTCCATCGGTATTGTATTGATTATGCTTATTGCTATAAGGAAATGAATTCAAGGAGTAAAAGTCTAATACGAGACGAAACTATGTTTCACTTAGCATTGATACTCTTAAGAAAGGCATGAATCGATCTCTTCCCTCTCCAGCTGTGAGTAAAAATAGTATGTTGGACCTGGTTTGCTTACCTTGTAACTAGGCAATTTAATCTTGCAGAACGAAAAGTCTAAAAACTGTTGTTCAGGAAATCAGGGATACGCTTGTGCACCTTTCTTCTGCTATCAGCTCATCTAAAATGAATGCCTGTTACAACACAAGCCTTCATCTCTAGAAATAAAACTGTTTAAAACAAAGTCAAGTGGCAGTTTTGGGTTACTGGCGAGTTGGCTTCTAGGGCAGCAGGGTGTCTTAAATCGCAAACATCTCTGTGAATGTAAACAAGGTGACGATCGATTCTAAACAAACAATGGCAACTCTTTTCTAAGGTTACAATGTATAATAGAAGTACATGGTAATAGTGTTAAAAGATTTAAAAAAAAAAATATATATATATATATACGCAAGGCTCGTTCGAAAAGTTCTAAACTTCACCCAGAAAAAAGAGCTGTGGCTGATCATTTTTGTTATGGCAACACACTTCCGCTTTTCATCAAACTAATTCGGTTTTTATTTCTGTACAGGTGAAGCTCATACAAAATTGAAATGTGCGACAAATTTTAAACTTGCATGAGCATCAGAACTTTTTGAACGAACGTCGTATATATATATATATATATATATACCAACAACAATATATATATTATACCAGTCCATCGAAAGATCTGTCACGTGAAACTGAAAGTCTTGAATTTTTATCTTGTTTTATTGTTATCCTATTTTATTGTTGAAATATTTTAGTATTACCCTGCATGGTTGAGAATAGAACCCTGTAAAAATTTTACTGATTAAGAAAGCTTTTAGCGTTAAGTTTCAATTATATATATATATATATATATATATACGTGTGTGTGTGTGTGTGACGTAGATGTATTAACCAGAAAAGTGAAGATAAACTGATATGGATTTTAGAAGAACGACTCAGTATATAACAAAAGTTAGAAAGAATGCGTTGAAAATGTTATATTGGGCTGAGGGAAAAAAACCGAAAAAATATAAGCGAAATATTTTGACTAAATCCAGAGAAATTGAAAAGTTGAATTTTGCTTAGAGAAATATGATTTTGTCTGTTCACGGCCGGCTAAGTTGAGATGCAGGTTCACCAAAGGGGTCAATGTTTCACAATGATGACAAGCAGGTGAGCTGAGGAGAGTTACTGTTGGGAAATGATAAAATTTTAATATAACTTTTTTTTCTAAATTCGAAGCCGTGTGAAAAGAATTTTGAGTTTAAATGGTTGTTGACGTCATTATCTCACAGCAGAATATTCTACCAACTATGAGGGCTGTTGTTAGGGTGAAATATTGAGGAGATAGGAGGAAATAACTGTCCCTTTGGGTAAAGGTAAGAAGAAATTGAATATTAATAGTGGAAGTGAAATGGAAGGGTGGAATTAATTATTGGAATCCAAATTAGGAAAGAATTGATATCATCAATAGCACCCAAATCACCACTCCAGGATGGAGAGAAAATGCATATAAGCTGAGATTTTGGCTCATTGCCAGAGACCTGCTTGGAGAGACTAAAAGACATCATATCACTCTGAGTCCTGACTTTGTACCAGACGCAGAGAAACCGAGAAGAACGAACATAGTACGCGACTTGAAATCACCTTTTGCCAAACTATCAAGAGGCAGAGAGAAGCATAAAGCAAAGATACCGAGAAAAACTAACTTAACCACTACTTGATATTGCCTTATACCAGACTATCGAAAGCAAGAAACATAAACAAGCCTAAACTTAATACTATAATTTGAAAGGCCTTGCACCTGACTCTGAATGCCTAAAAGTTGACTAACTGTTCAATTGTGAGCTAGGCCTAAGTGAAGAGTGAATGTATGTACCATCTTAGATACATTTTTTTTACTTAACTAAATATCATTGTTTGTTAAAAATCCGAGTCCTGTTCTTGCTGACATCTGAAATTTTTTTAAACTTTCTTGATTGTACGGTCTCATCCGCCCATTTATCGATTGGCTACTCTGATTAACTATCGATCTGCTGTCTGGATCGAAAACGCAACGTGGGCAGATAAGCCGTTCGGCTGACATAACCAGTTATGCGGAATCGTCAGCGGATCAAAGGCGGAGAAAGGGGAATGCAGGAACACACAAAGAGGTATCCAAAAGCGTAAACTGTGCACACAAATATCATATATATATATATATATATATATATATATATATATATATATCTCACTATAGTTGCAGCCAACCCAATCCGCAAAGATATGTTTGTAAGAATTTTTCTTGATGGGCGAATTAAACTCTCGGATACCTAATCAAGAACTTCGGCACTTAACAAAGATAGCTGGTCTGAATTCTTTCGATCTTGTACATTCCAGTCTTTCAAGATTTATCAAATCAATGCAGTATTGTTGACTTTCAGGTAAGAGTAAATTTGGGAAATGTTATATTATGTTCACCTATCGCGTTTTTAAGAATTGAACGTGAAATATATCCATCCTTGAAAAACGGCTTGAATGGAAGCTTGAACGCGGGTAAAACGTTGTGTGATTACTATAACGTCTAAATACCATTGCAATATATAACTTACATGTACATAAATTCTAACCCGTTATTCTTGGGACAAATACTTTTTTATTCTGTTAAATGTATATTTTGGTATCATCTGTTAATTTAATCAGCCTTTGAAAATCATGGACAAAATTTGAGATGTCTAAACCTTGTGTATGTAAAATTTACCCCTATATATTTTTTTAAGTTGGCTTTGCGTTCCGGATATGACACTAAACTGCAGCGTGTATTGAGACACCGGTATTAAAATATTGAAGAGTTTAAAGTATGTTGGAATTCTTTCGTAAAACTCGGTAGCTATGGGTAATTACTCCTTTGCGTAAAAAGCTATGATCTACTAGTTGAGGTGAGATTATATGGATATTGAGGCATTCCATTATTCTCAAATGGCTAAGTCCATTTCCTGGACAGTGATTGATTGTTAACATAATGAAGGGGTATATTAGTGTACATATACACCGGCTTGCTTCAGTCGTTTTATTTTTTGTTTGCCAGGAGGACAATAGCTGGGGCCACTGAACCGGTAAGTGTTGTCATTCTTGCTGTTTATTCTGCACGTTAGAGCAGTGACTTCTACAGAGTCCTTTCTTTGTTGACATTACTACCAGTTTTACTCCGACCCGGGTTAGTGTTACTCGTTACGGTTCGGTCGATGAATCATCATATGACAAACTGATATTGAAACAATGAATATTAACGACGCGTACATTCACCATTCAAGAATTACTTTACAATTCCCTTTAAACCCTGGGTCGGACATCTTAACCAACTGATTCCTGTTGATTTGTGTATTTATTGAAATCTCTCACAAAGAGATTCTCGCAATTCATGATCTGAATGGCCAACACAGAGAGTAAGCATTTGGGCATTAATGCGGTCGATTGGTCAAACATCAAAGAAAGCAGACGAGAATTGAATTGTAACAGAGGCCATATTGGCGTTTATGTTGTGTCAGAATTGGTACATGCGTATTTCGTCTATTGTGAAACAGGTTTTGAAAGGATTTCCCGATGCAATAAGAAATTAGTCTGGTCTTCATAACTTTTATGCTGAGGGATAAAAATACGCATTATAATAAATAGATAATCTAAACGAAGCCATTTTCTGTTTGGTATGTACCATATATAATTGGAAATCGTAATTGATAAGATTCATCCAAGATGGTTTTCCATGTCGTAAGATCAGTCAACCAATCGCGTTCAACTCATGTTCGTTCGTTTTAAAGATACAGGTCGTGATAAGATTACTAATTTTGAAAAAATGCTTTTATGTATTCGCTATTCTTATTCATTTTATTGTTATAAATGTAAATTCTTCTTTTTTTTTACGTATTTACGACTATTGTAATAAGTCATTAAAACTTATCTTAATCGCTCGCACATTAGGTTGTTTGAGCCTGTTTGTTTATTAGTTATTGAATATGTATTAACTGACTCTGTATACGGTGTTGCTTTTGGAAGACATAAGAAACAAAAATATGTTTATCAAATATTTCTAATATATTTTTCTTTTTCGTGTTTCTTTTTGAAACTTGGGTGAAAAACTCGCAAGAATTAATTGCTAAGAAAGGGAAACGTTAAAAAAGAAACTGAATCTCTTCTTATAGCTGCACAAAACAACGCCATAAGGACCAACTATGTTAATGCGAAAACTGATTAGACGCAACAAAATAGCAAATGTCGGTTATGTGGTGATTGAGACGAGGTGATTAATTACATAAGAAGAAAGGAGACTCAAAATATGCAATACAAACAAAACAGAACACTCCACGATCACGAAAGAAACTTCTACCAAGTCGGTAGAGAATATACGAGGGCTAATCAACAAACGGATGCAAAGGAACAAACCAATTTTGGAGTAAAATATGGGAAAGGAAAGAAAATAACCGAAAAATTGAATGGATAAATAACATGAAAAATAATTGCAAGGAATCGAAGAATGCCTGAGGTGGTCTTATACCTGGACTTGTTAATAGTAACACTTAAGAAAATGCTGAACTGGAAAACGCCAGACCATGATAGCATACATGGATTCTGGTTTTAAAAATTCATATCTATCCATAACAGACTGACTCTACAGCGGCGTGAATGTTTAAAAGAAGCAAACAGTACCAAAGGGATGACTAAACGAAAAATTAATATTATCCAGAAAGCCCCACCAAATTCCCAGGATCTATAGACTGATAACGTGTTTACCTGTAATGTGGAAAATACTATGCACACAAAGTAAAGAAGATATCTATTACTTATTTGTATGTCATGGACTATTTTTGGAAGAACTGATGAGATGCTATGGAACAAGAAGAAAGGGCGACCTACTCAATAGAAACCAGCACCAAATAGAAAATGTAGCCAAAGCATGGATGGACTTCAAATAGGCTATTCATATGGTTCTGCAAATTGGATTATAAGATTCTGAAAATGTACAAAATATTTAGCAAATTTATAAAGTTCATCTCGGAAGCCACGAAAAACTAGAAAGTGGAATTAACAGCACGAGGAAAAAATTTAACAGAGGTGAAAATCCAGGGAGACTCCTTCTTGCCAATACTATTTTCAATAGCACTGATACCACTCAGTTATATACTGGGGGCTACAAATTTACAAAATATCAAGATGTATCACCTTATGTACATGGACGACGTGGGGCTGTTTTCATAAAATGAAAAAGAATTGGAGAGTTAGATACAAACAATAAGAATATACATCGAGGATTTAGGAATGGAACTTGGTTGAGAAAAATGTGCTTTGCTCATAATGAAAACAACAGAGAGGATTGAACTGCCAAACAAGGAAACAATCAGAACGCTGTGAGGGAAGAAAAACTATATGTGTTTAGGAATGTTGGAAGCGGACATAATCAAACAAGTGGAGACAAAAGGAAAATAACACAAGAGTACCTCAGGAGGAGAAAACTTTTCGAAATCAAGCTCTGCTGCTGAAATCTCATTAAAGCAGATGAAGAAAACTAGCAAAAAAGGAGTACCATGACTTGGTAGAAAAAGCGATCCAATGAGAATTGTACAAGAGTTTATATTTTGACCATACTAACAAATGGTATATGTCTAAACCAGAATCCTCCCTAGATAATGAGACCCATAGAATTCTCTGGGATTTCAAGATACAGACTGATCACCTAATCCCGGCTAGACGACCAGATCTTGAGTTAATTTTTAAAAAAAAAATTTGCCATCTTATAGATTTTGCCGTTCCGGCTGATCACAGAGTAAAAAGCGAAAAGAGATAAAATGCTTGGATCTTGCCAGAGAACTATAAAAGTTGTTGAATATGAGGGTCACTGTAATACCATTTGTACTTTGTGCGCTCGGAACGGTTCCCAGGAACCTGGAGACAGGACTGAAGGAATTGGAAATCAGTAGGAAAATTGAAAGCATCCCGACTACAGCAATGCCGAGATCGGCGAGAATACTAAGAAGAGTACTGGAAACCTGAGAAAACTTGTTGTAATTTAGACTGCAGAGAAAGCCCACCAGCTTTAATTTGCTTGAAAAACGCGTACAATCACTGACTTTATTGAAATGTTGTAGAAAATTGTACTAATTGAAGGAGCGTGATTGAACCTGATAAGTCAAAAATTCCGCCCAACTCCTCAAAATACTAAAAACCACAAATTAAAAATGTACGTGTACATATGAATGTTATATATATATATATGTGTGTGTGTGTGTGTGTGGTGGTATGGATGCGCGTGCATGTGTTGTACATCTGAAAAACGGAAGTTTGAAGGAAATTTGTGGTTAAAGATCATCTCGATTGAAACAAGCCAGAAAAAAAAGTATATTTTGAGTTTGGTCAAGGCAAACCTGCTATGAAACAGAGCGGAGGTATTTTCTTTTTTGCGGGAGTGATATTTTAGAGACTACTTTTTCTGAGGTTCAATATGGATTTTATAAGATGCTAGGAATTTCCTTCTGCTGCTGAAAGACAATTTGAAAACCTATGGAGATAGCCGGCATGTAAAATATAAAAAATCATGTAAGAATATATATATAACAAAATATAAATGAAGTTCGAAGAAAAATAAGGGAAATAAAATAAAAATGCAGCAAAAAAAAAAAAAAAAAAAGTAATAAAACTAAAGATATGACAGCGTAAGTAAATAAAAGCCTTTAAAGCCTCCAAAGATTAGCCTTAGTATTAAACGTCATTAACAACAAACCCTTGCTGCAGAGCTGGTATTGTAGGTTGCCTAAACAAAAGTAGTCAAAACAGTTCGTTAATAAATTAGTAAATGCTCCCAACGCTATTCTCCAACTCAGTTTCTGTCTTACTATCATTAAAGAATCAAATAATAATTGAGGAGCCCTTAATCATTGAGTTATTGTGTCGGTTGGATTCCATGTCCAACTCAAAATCGATCCTTTTATGCTGGATCCCAAACCACATAGGAATAAATAAATAGAGAACAACTCTAAGTAAGTCCAGAAAAGAACAAGTCAACATGTATAATAAACCTTAGCAAAAATGACAACTCATTAGAAACAAATCCAGAAAATCCAGATCAAGATGCAGCCAATTATTTTATCGGATCAAGATGCAGTCAATTCGTATATGAGTAAATAGCAGAGAAGACTGGGTTTTTTAACCTTGGTATATCAATCAGTATAGAAGGACAATTTTCTATTTAAACCAGTTGTAGATCTGGAGAGTTGTAGCTTCTCCATTTTATTAATGCCTAAAACACGCTACTTGATTAGCGCCTCATGACGAAACCACATTATATATATATATATATATATATAAAGAGGGAAATGCAAATGAGAAAAATTTGCATAAAGAATGTTCGAGGTTATTATATGAGAGCAGATAAAAAACCTGAAAAATTGGATTCTTCCGTCTGATGATTGTGCATTCCGCATAAAACTTTCAGCAACCGATTTCTCGATCTTACAAATATATATACATATATATCAAAAAGAGAAATACATATTTTTAATGCATAGGTCGCCGAAGAGATTTGTATTTTAAGATTTATTTATTTTGTTCATACATACGTGTATGTTGCCAGCTTGTTGCTTTCGTCAGAGAATATATATGGCAAAAGGCCTTCATATACAATGAGAGTTGAACTCACCTGTATTTGAAGTTTGAATGGTTTTCAATTGGTCATGGGTTTATAAAGAGATCACTCCTTTATTTTTCTTAGAGTGTGTTCACCTTAGACTGTTTTACCTCTAATTAGACCTCTATATAAACTCAAAAGTAACTGAAAACCATTCAAACTTCAAACTCGAATGAGTTTAAGTCTCATCGAGTAACCCATTAACAAAGTGATGTGCCATATCTGTTCTCTGACAGAAGCAACAAGCTGGAAACATCTACGCATGTAAGCACAAAATAAAAGAATAAATCCTATGAAAATACAATTCTTTCGAGTACCTACTTATATATATATATATATATATATATATATATATATATATATATATATATATATATATATAATTTTTTATGTTGTTTTTGTGAGAAAAAAGTAAATATCTTAAAATGAATAGGTCAACAAATGAATATGAATGTGGTATTTTATGTTTTTATTTAGTATAAGTATGGTCCATAAGTGTTTCAGGCTTCGTGGTCCTCCTCAGGAGATTAATAATAATTACATATACATATATATATATATATATATATATATATATATATATATATATATTGAAGCATGTTTGGTTAAAGACGATGGAACACTGTTTATTATTTTTTATTTTATTTTTTCAGGTCTCCTTGCTATTTTTCTAGCGTCAGGATATAGATGGTAAAGGAATTGTCCCATATCTTCTGCCCAAGCGCTTTCGACCTTATTTTTGGTCGTCCTCAGGGGGTAGTGTAGTTTTTTTTGTTGACTGTTGAGTTTTTACTGTTTTAATTATTTACAGCATTTTGTTTTGAAGTTGTCGATTGGAACGTTTGCAGCGTTTTGTTTTGAATAATAACTTGCTGCCAGAATATACACTCTTCAATATATATAAATTTTACATGTTTCTCATACCCACTGGAAAATATCATTAATTGAAGAAATAAAATGAGATTTTACTGCCTTATGTTGCAAAATGTCTCTTCTATTTCTACTTGTATAACAAAACTTATTTTTAGATATCATTAAACTGGATGAGGTTGTAATCCCTGAGAAGAAAACGGAATGAACCGAAATGGCTGACTTGTAACGATCTTACAGATAAATTTGGAGGGGAAAACTTAAAAAAAAAAAAACAACAGATCGTATTTAGGTCGAAATACAGCGAAAATATCGAATTCTATTTCCATTAAAATTGAACGAGCAAAAGCAATAACGTCGGTAATAGCTCAGTAAAATGGCGTCAACGTGAAAAATGAGAGAAGAAAGATTCACACAAATCAGTAAATGACATCAAGTTCCAGAGAATCAATCTGAGGCTGGAGACAAATAGATGTCATGAATTTTGTCATTACAAAGTCAAAAAAATTCAAGTTTTAAATACTTTAAACAGGGGGAGGTCATATTTAATAAACAGGAATACAATCTAGCTAAAAAGAATTATTATGAAACTAAAGGGCCCTTTCGATTTCTACATGTTCAATAGATAAAACCAGTAAATCTCACAAATCACTTAAACTGTAAAAGGGAAGCAATAAGTAAAAACCTGGAGAGAAGGGACAGAAAAAACTACTCATGAGATTCCCCAAATAATCTTAATGCTCTTATAAATTTTGTCTGCCAACACAGACTCGGACGATATACTATAATCCCCAAAGCCTCTAGTATAGCGGTGTCTTTTGCTTCTAGCCTTGTATACGACAGAAAAACAATTGTCTGACAATATATATATACATATATATACTCGGACAAATGCATCAAGTTTTATTTGGTCGAGAGCGAAAAGTCTTCAGCATGAATGAAATGCACGCGGCATCACCATTCCTGTGTGATTACGTAACATCAAGAAACGATTACTGTAAGCGCGATATCAACAACCGAAAGTAAACGCGTTTTTCAAAATCCCAAACTGCACAAAAATGAAGATTAACGTACAGTTTAATCTCTGCTTTTAGTTGATCTGGCGTATATATATATATATAATCCTTTTATGTACTCTGTCCGGTTGAAAAACCTGCTTGGTAGAGTGGCAATAAGGTCTTGAGCTACCGAAACTGTCTTTATCAACCCTAGTTAGCAGCTGATGAAGCCAGGGTATCGCACGTGCTTTCACACGTTGTATGATGAAAAAAATATATATAAAGACTAGATATTCCGAGTATGTCTTTATTTGTATTTGAATGATATACGAATGTTGAATGATAAGGTCCTTTAAATATCTTCAAAGAGCTGTTATTAAGTTATGTCATGTTTCATCCCCAAAACTAATTTCAAATGAAAAAAAATGAAGCGAATAAAAGAGAAAATTCACAGCGTTCTTTAATCATTGATGGAACAGTGTTTCAAAATGTATGTGACGTAGTTAGCAGTTAAAAATGTATATTTATCTGTTTCAATTATTCATGAATAAAAAAAATGTTATGTATTTGCAGTATATTGAGAAAAATTTAAAAACTCTTGTAAGAATGAGGAATTTGAAAAAAATTTCCAAAATAACGTTAAGAAATTTTTAAATATTTTATTTTAAGAAAATTCCTATAAAATAACGTTTTATTTTTTTGCAAAAATCTAGTTTAGAAAAATATTTTGATCACAAAACAGCGAAACTGATAAAATTTATTAAAATTCATTAATGGTTGAAACTAATTTAAAAAAAGGATAGCGTAACAATTTAGAACTAATTTAACTAAATAAGGAGATCAGTTGAAAAAAAGAGTATTTGTTTGACAGTATAATAACTAAAATAATGTTATATTCAACAATATTTCTGTATTTTTTATTGTGTATATCAAATAACATTTTAGGATCTTTTAAATCAAAACTTTAATTCGCTTCTAAATTGTATACCAAATTCGTTTCTCTCGTCACTGTTTCTAAGCTCTCCAATATGTTCATAAATTGGTTTTTGGTCTCTCTTTCTCTCTCTATTTCTATCACTCTCTTTCTCTCTCCATATATATATATATATATATATGTATTGGGCTGTCTCTCTAGCGTAATCGCTAATATGCCACATTGTTGCCTTGAAGTTAGCGAGTCGAACTCCAATCGCGCTATAACGTTCACTTTCGAACTTGGGGAACATATGAACCTTCTTATCCCTCCAACAATTGATTGAATAGTATCACTGTTGTTCTTCTGAAAGGATGACTTTAACATTGAATTACCCACGAAGGTTGATATGCCATTAAACAAAACACACACACACACACACATATATATATATATATATATATATATATATGTATATAATGGTAACTCAAAGCAAAAAAAATTATAAATCTCTGTCGTTCCTCTTTTTCTTTCGGCATAAATGTCATCTTGACATGCTTAGAAGGAGGGTCTTCACGGTGTCGTGGCTAACGTGCTTGGCAGCAACATCACAGTAAATGAGTTCGAACTCCAGAAGGGATTTTATGGTTCACTTTCGGACTAAAACCCTTGCAAAGGTACTGACTCCATTACCTACCCCCAGCTATGAGTTAAATAGTACCACTAACGTTCTTCTATAATGACGGTTTTGGCATTAAATAACCCACGAAAATTGATATGCCATGAAACCGATACCGAACGAGACTATTATTGATGGATATAACCATTATATATATATATATATAATATAACTGGAGGAAACCCAAACCTGGTTAAATTTTCATTATAAATCTATTTTGACGAAAAATATAATCATCGTTTCTTCAAATGATATACACGCTTAATTTGCGGGGGAAAAACCGCAAATATGGATTTTATAATATATATATATATATTCTCACAAGTTTATCTATTTTGAAGTAATAAAAAATTCTCTAAGAACAATTGATACACTATTGACTTTGATTGGACACAGCGTCTAGATTTGAATTATGAATAATTATTTTAACTCACTAACTTTTATAGCTTTGTCTTAAATTTTATGCCTTTACTTTGATTTACTTAAATTTTGAGTTCAAAATAATCCAGCATGAAGGACGAATCTGATGCGCTGAATCCAAAAATCACATTGGTTTTGCTCAATCAGGTCAAGTTTTTGAGCTATGGCCACATGTTTTTTGTGGTTTTGTTCCCATGTACGCATGTGTGGAGCATTTTAGAAGAAGTTGATAGGGGTAAAATGCCATGTCGAATAATTGTTTTGATTGGAAATGATTATTTTAATGACAAGAAGTATTCAGGTCCGATAGTTCTGGGTGATTATGTCAAAAAGGGACCAGTTTGAAGTCATAAAACCTCGAAATCTTCCAGAGTAGACCTGGGACTAATGTCAATAAAGGGGTGCCCACCTTTTCTTTCCTCAGATCTCCAGAATTGAAGTCTAATCATCAAATTAGTGTCCTGCCTAGGATACACTTTTTTGGAAGAGAGAAAGTCAGCGTAATGTTAGTTCCATAGATTGAATAGTGAACATAAACAATTTTTAGAAATTAAATACAACCTATCTCGGACTGCCATACAATTTGACAATATTTTTCCATTTTCTCCGAAGGGAAACGAGTACAAAGATTTTTCTAAGGATCAGACTTGTGGTCGATATTAAGTTGAATACTGATTCTGAGTATCACTCCACTTGATACAACAGAGTCTGTTCTGACCCAAGTAAGTTTTATCTTAAAAAAAACTCTTCAAATGATTATTTCATCTGTTCAAGTTTGGAGTCAATGACGAACGATTAATATTAACGACGCGTACATTCAAGAACTGCTTTCTAAAATACATTGATACAATTCAGTTTAAATCCGGAGCCAGCCATCTTGACCAACAGACTTCTGTTGGGAATTGATCTGTGTATTTATTGAAATCTGTCACAATGAGATTCTTGCAAATCATGTTATGAATAGCCTACTCGGAGGGTAAGCATTTTGGCATTAATGTGGTCGAATGATTAAACATGAAAGAAAGCAGACGAAAATTCAATTGTAGCAGCGGCCATATTGACGTTTATGTTGTGTCAGAGCTGGTATGTCAGCTGGGCTGTGTACATGCGTGTTTCGTATATTGTGAATTAGGTTTTGATAGGACTTCTACATGCCATTAGAAATCCGTCTGGTCTTCATAACTTTTCAGCTGAGGGATAAAAATATGCATTATAATAAATACATAATCTAAACGAAGCCATTTTCATCAGAACTATCAATTAATCCTTGTTTAGTTTAAACAAAATTATTTTTCCCAGAAAATAATTTAGCTTCATTACTATATATATATATATATATATATATGTATATATATAAACTGAAGAGTTTATAAAACAGTGAAAGCTTCTTATTCTATTCTTCTTTGCCTAAATTACGGTGGATATGTGACATGCCATGGAACGTTCCTGAACCGTCTTTGTTAGAAAAAGTCTACTTTGGTTGATTCATGTTTGTTCGATTGATTTCAATGGCATGTAAACCACCTTAACTTCATTTTATGCCTCAAGGTTAGGGAATTGTGTTCATTGTCCGAATATATCTACATTTTTGTGTGATTGTTTCTTGAGTCTTTTTGGCAGACATTTTTGACATCAAGTATGAATGGTTTTGGGTGTGGGTCGTGGTAATCTCTTGATGGCTGTTTTTATTTTCATATACAGAAGCCACCCTTATAGATGAGCAGTAGTAGTTACTCGATCGAACTATTCGATCCTGGCTGTTAAACTGTAGGATTCATTTGCCTAGGACCTGGTTAAGCGTTGCGTTGAGCCGTCAGAGTGTTTATCCACTTGCCTTTACGTTCATCATTCTGCTTCTCATGGCTTTCGAAAATAATTTTTCCCCTTTTGTCATTAAGTTTTAACATAATCCTCAATTATTTTTTAAGATTCATTGCAGTACTTATTTTTGCTTCTTAGTATCCTTATAGGCATTCTATTTTTAAGTTAACTTCGATTTTTAGGTTCTATTAAAGTCCAATAATATTAGCTTCTCTTGACCAGGTTAAATTTTAATTTGGAATTACAATAAAGTTGTCTTTGCATTCCTGTACCGATACGGGATGTAGCCATGAAGACCTGCTGGAAGCAATGGACGATAGAGAATGGTGGCGAGAAAGAGTCAGGGATATCCGTGCTGATGGCGCGACAGGATGATGATGATGTATGGTTTTAAGTATTCTCATCTAAGACTTATAATTTATACAAGTTTATGGTTTCCAATAGCTATTTCTACTAAATGATTATCATTTGTTTGCTCACAGTTATATTAACCCATAGTAAGAGGGATAAAGGGATTCATATCTTTGGTGTTCTAGTCTGAATATGAACGTAGTAGCATGACTGAAATTCGAACTCGCTTATAAGGATACCACGTTAGCCAATTCGCCAAGAGACGCACTCTTCGGTTATATGCTTCAAGTAACTATTGATAACCCCAAGTAAATAATTTTAGCTTCAATTAAGTCTACTTATTACGAATAATTTTTATACTGTTATATGGTATCAAATATTCCAATCCAATAGAAATCATTTTCAAACATACGTATTTCACCCATAGATGTGACCCTAATCAGTACTACCTCTCTGGGTAAAATGTATCTGGGAGTAATAACAATGAAGGAGTTTTCTACACTCCCCAGAGGTCCAAAACCAAGCCTCACCATCATGTTTAACGATATACCCGATACACTTTGGGTGGGGTTGAAGGTTTTACCTCTCTGCCAGGGATTCAGTCTGTGTATTCAAAGTCACATCGAAAGAGCGTTCATTCAGTTTGTATACAATAGAATACATTCCTATCTTATAAAGAATTATAACCAGATGCAAAAAGAACATTAGGAAGGCGGTAGAATACGTCGGCATAAATGTGAGGTTATAAACAAAAAAATAATCAATATATGACGCCATTTGTTCTAAGACATTTCTACCCAGAAATATTCAACGCTGAATTTTATATTAGAAAGAAAGAAAGAAAAAAGAAAGAAAGAAATATATTGACTCATGCCAATTTCTGGAGGCGCTATTGGTGTAAGGGTTATCATCGCAGAAAATAGACAGGGCGGCCTGAGTTCAAATTCTGGAGGAAGCTGTTTGCATTTCATTTTGTGCAAAGGCCCTAAGGAAAGGTATGAATCCAACAATTCTCCCGCCAGCTATAAGTAAATAGAAGGTCAGACTGATTTCTTTAAAATTGGTATGATAACCGGTCTAAGAGAAGGAAAACTTAAAATTCCGACCGGTTAAATTCTGCTTAAAAATTGACCTTGTGCCACATCTATCTCGTAGAGGAGGAGTTGAGTAAATATTTTCGTGAGTTAAGCAAGCAGACCATTTCTACTGACACTGATTATTACTAAGTGCTTCGCCCTCCTCAGATATCCAAATTTCGACTTTAGCGCTGTAAACACTGTTGCATGTGAGGTCACCATGATGTTTAAGTTGACATTGGAACTTTTTGGGAAGTTGTTTTTTCCCAGAGACTGTCCTTGTTTCATTATCTACGTAATAAACTTGCTTTCTAATTACATCTACTTAAACTAATAAAGAAGAAAAATGACTTATGACAACACTCCAAGCTTAAGATGTTCATTACTAATGTGAAAAAATGTTTTATCTTGCTCCAGGGATAGTTAGTAAGATGGGAGGTAAATTTTCGTACAACTGCTTTTTTGTTGGTTACTCTATCCAAGATTTGTGCAGGACAGCATGCAGTATCATTGTCATGTTCCTATGTAGCTTTTTTCTCTAAGCGTTTCATTAGATTGGTTTGATTTGGTTGGGTTTAATGGTCAATCAACCATTGTAAGTTATTTAATGTCAAATCCTGTATATACGTATGAATTAAATATATCATTTTGTAAACACATTTTGTAGATAACATTCTTAAACGAGCTTGAGATCTTTTTTGCTCACAGTTAAATGGTTTCAAGAATTGCTATATAACAGTCACAATTTAACATCAGTCATTTGTTTACACACATAGTTTGTACAATTCGACCCAAAGATAGGATCCTCTTAGGTGCTACCACTGTGGGCCAGAGTGGACCAGTAATGGCAATGAAGGGGTACTCCTCATTAAAAATGCTCAAATACACGCCAACAGAGCAATATAAAAATCGAAAGAAATTAAATGTTTCATCTGATGAGTTTAACTTTTATTTCATTGATAAAATTTCTAGTAATAGGTCTACAACAAAAAGGGGAAAACTGAATTTGTTTTTGAAACAGAACGCTTTTAACGATAAGAGAACGAAGGAAATTGTTTAATTTCTTTCCATTGAAAAAAAATTCTTCGGATAAAACATAAAAATTCTAACATTCAAATATTGCCCTGAAAATGGCTTTAAAAAGCCCGAAGCAGGCGACATTACTATTTGTCGACTTTACCTAGGCCTTCGATTCCATACACAGAGGGAAGATGGAACAAATCCTACTAGCATACGGCCTACCAAAAGAAACCGTAGCAGCAAAAACAATTCTCTACAGAAACACCAAAGTGAAAATACGTTCCTCGGGTGGAGTCACCGACTACTTCGACATTGTAGCAGGAGTACTACAAGGGGACACGCTAGCCCCATACCTCTTTATTATCTGCCTAGACTTCGTACTTAGAACTTCGATTGAAAAAATCAGAGAAAATGGCTTCGAGCTGACAAAGAAAAGAAGCAGAAGGTACCCTGCAAAAACAATTACCGACACCGACTACGCCGATGACATAGCGTTATTGGCGAATACACCCAACTAAGCCGAAACACTACTGCATACTATGGAACGAGCCGCTGCAGGCATTGGCCTCCATGTCAATGCACACAAAACTGAATATATGTGTTATAACCAAACAGGCGACATTTCCACACTAGAAGGAACCTCTTTGAAACTAGTAGACAAATTCACCTACCTAGGAAGCAGCGTCTCATCAACCGAAAAAGACATCGACACACGGCTAACGAAAGCATGGACAGCTATCGATAGGCTCTCGATCATATGGAAATCAGACCTAACCGATAAAATGAAACGCAGTTTCTTCCAGGCAGCGGTCGTATCGATACTGCTATATGGATGCACTACTTGGACGCTAACTAAACGGCGAAAGAAGAAGCTAGACGGCAATTACACAAGAATGTTGCGAGCAATATTGAACAGGTCTTGGCGGTAAGACTCCACAAAGCACCAACTATACGGCCACCTGCCTCTCGTCACAAAAACAATACAAGTTAGACGAATCAGACACGCAGGACACTGCGGGAGAAGCAAAGACGAACTCATCAGTGATGTACTCCTATGGACCCCCGCATATGGCCAAGCAAAAGCAGGACGACCAGCTCGAACATACATACAGCAGCTATGTGAGGATTCGGGATGTAGCCCTGAAGACCAGCCAGAAGCGATGAATGATAGGGAGAAGTGGCGAGAGAGGGTCAGGTATATCCGTGCTAGCGGCACGACATGATGATGTTGATGATGATATATGTTTAGTTAAAGACCACAGACTGTTTCCTTTTCAAAATCTTCAAGTGAAGTCGTTAGTGCATTCTTGTTATTTTTCTTATGCCTGGGTCGAGATGGTGAAGAAAGTACCCCATACTAGCCCAAGAGCTTTCGACAATTTCGCTGGTCATCCTCAGTGGTTTTATTAGGTTGTTTGTCATGGTGAGTTTTATTTACATTTATTCGCTGTGCCTTTTCTTTTCTTTTTCCTTTTTTCTTTTTTTTTTTTTTCATTTTTGACCCAGACATAAGAAAAATAACAAGGAGGCTTGAACGTTTTCTCTTGAAGATTTCGAAAAGGAAACAATCCGTGGTCATTAATCGAACATGTTTTGATAATGACTTGTTGACTAAGTATACAATATATATATATATATATATGTTTGTGTGTGTGTGTGTGTGTGTGTGTGTGTGTATATATATATATATATATACGTATGTGTGTGTACGTGTATTCTTTAACTCACTCCGTTCAAGCAGGGTGTGACACAAGATCAATTTTAGCGGAGTTTCGAAGGTTTAAATAAAAAGTTTTCCTTTTCTTAGACTGGTTGCCATATCAAGATTAAAGAACCCAGTTTGCTCTACTACTTACGCCTTGTTGTAGAAGGAAATATTAGGATGCATACCTTTCCCAAGGCTATTACTATTAAACTATTGAATTTAAAACAGCCTCGTCCAGGTCTTGAACTCGGGTTACCATGTCTATTTCTTAAGATGATAACCATTTTAGCATGAACTTCTCCACACACACACACACACACACACACACACACACACATATATATATATATATATATCAGATATAACAGTCTGAAGATCAATATTTAGTTCTACTAAGTTTATTTTTCTTTAATATCTTCACATTCTCGTTTTCACACTTTCAAAAGCATCACCAGGTCTTGTACATCAGTATCAAGCAGACGGCAATCCATCTAATGGTCCCAATAAAAATTTGGTGAGTATCCCATGATGCCCAGCGGCAAAATCATGAAAGCAGACGCTGGAAGACACGGATATTGCCTGAGGTGTTTTTGTAGGATCTCTAATCAATACTGTATCTTGATCGGCAGCGCACATTTAATTTCAACATAAGTGAAGAGTATTAACCATTTATCTAAGATTTCTTCTCTGTGTCTCTGTCTATCTGTCAGCGTATTGATATGTTCTTCTGTTCTTATCTGTCGTTCATTTTGTTTTTCAACATGTTCTTTATCATCTTTCGCTTTCTTCACTTATTTTTCTTTTATTTATCTTATATTAATCATTCTTTATCTTTCACCTCATTATCATCAATACAGACTCATCTACTTTGCCACCCTGTTGGATGGGGCTGTTGAAGAATTCGATTGCAGAAAGATAAGACTGTCCCAACAACGAGTATCCCCGGTATGACAATAAACTGAATCTGATGGTAAGGCTTCAGTCCTGGAATTTCGGGGAGTAAGGAGTACCCTTCATCACCGTTACTCCCGAGTGCACTAATAATATTCAGAAATTATAACAACTCAATCAAATGCCTTCTGTTTTTTGTCTCCTCCTATAATCATTAAGTCTGGATTCTCGATTACTGCTTTTTAAAAACAATATCCAGAAATCCGTAGAGAACTCACATTTTCTCATCTGGGATTAATAGCAATGAAGGTTTTATAGGATTAAGTTGTTTACTCCACGCTCACTAGTTTCTGAATTTAGAATTGTCCTTCTCCTAGACTGGTTTTTCATCACGGGTAGAGAAATCCGTCTGTTCATAGGTGGGGGTATGGAGAAATGACGAACTAATGCCTTTTCACTCGCAAGTTTCCTAAAACTGGGGCCTTATCATCTGCGTGTCATACCCTGAATACTACTCTTTCGGTGAGGTGGGGAGTATTACCCCCTAGAGGGAGAACACTCAGCATATTATAATCCCCACTGGAGATGCTTATGTGAGATTATTTGTGTGCAGTTTATTAGTATATTAAACATTGTTAGCTTAATCCAGTTGGAGACAATATGATGAAAAGGAAAATGGGAAATCTAGAAGATTGTGTTGCAACTACCTTCCAAATGTTCAGAAGACGTAACGGTTATTAAGATGGAAACAAGGATCGGTGAGCCTAGTACAAATTCCAACTGAAACAATTGCTTCTCTCTAATCCCCTATGAAAAGCATTAGTTTGTCATTTGTCCATGCCACCATCTATGGACAGTCTGATTTCTCAACCGGGGACGACGACCTGTCTAGGAGAAAGACAACATTAAAAACCTGTCAGAATTGAGGTTAGCAACTTCATCCTATTAAACCTTCATTGTTATTAATTCCAGGTTCGGTGACATAAGTTACATATTAACCTTCGACACACCCATCAGTTAGAGATTTCGTAAGCAGGATGTGCACTTGTATAAATAAGGGGACTGCCGAAAAGAATCACAAACTGGAAGAAAAACGCGTGGTTGTTATGAATATTATAAGTACTCAGTTTCAACCTTCAGAGTCACAGGCGTTTAGTCAGGAGAAGCTTGCAGATTCTGAGAGCCGCACCGAGTTCCCAGAGGAGGGTGACCAGGCTCCCCCAGCCTAAGTGGGGTCCTGAATATTGGATTACAACGTGGGTTAAGAAGATATGGGGCCAAATATAGTAGTCCTATATCACTCCGTCTGTCTGTCTGTATGTCTGTCTGTCTGTCTCTCTCTCTCTCTCTGTCACTCTCTCTCTCTTTCTGTCACTCGCTCTCTCTTTCTATCTCTCTCCACGCAACGATTTTGACCCTTTCGAGCAATAAAGAAGATCGAGTTATATCTTTAAAAAGAAATGTGTTATATTCTTTCATTATGAGATACAACACATAGAGAGATAGTACTAATTGAAGTCCAGTCTCTGGGTCAAATAAATTTGTTTGAAAATTATTCGTATTCAGTAGGAATATTTGATGATATATAATTGTAAATTTAAAAGTATTAAAATAATTACTTCAACCTACAAAGCATGAAACCATATGACTGCGTGCAAAAATGACTATTATTAAAGAGAAATAATCAATTAAAACCATATAAATATTAGTATTAATTTCGTGCAAAAAAACTATTAAGAAAACAAGACTACAAAAGGAATGTGTACAATGAACGCAATTCTCAATCTATCGGCAGAAAATAAACCTAGATGGATTGACATGCTGTTGAAATCAGTCCGTCTGTCAATCAATCGAATTCAAAGTGGTTTTCGACTGACTGGATTATGATTACAATGGTGTAGTGGTTATCGTCGTAGGAAATGGACACGGCGACAAGAGTTCAAATCCTATCTGAGACTAATTGCCTTTCACATAGTACTTATACCCTTGGGAAAAGTATGACCCCAATTGTTCTCTTGCTAGGTATCGGTAAATAGTAGGACAGACTAGGTTGTTTAGCCTTGGTTAGGCAACCAGTCTATGAGAAGGAAAACTCTTAATTTAAACCAGTTAAAATTGACTTCGTACTATATCCTGCCTGTGCAGTTGGGTTGGTAAATATATATATATATATATATATATATATATATATATATATATATATACAAAAAGTTGGTACTGAACCAAATTTCTTTTCTCGAGATTAAAGAATGTTTACAATAATTTTGGGAAGAGACATTGAACGATACAGTAAAGAAAAATCTGTGATCGACTTACAATCAAGTCATGCTGAAAGCACCGGTTCCTGTCAGATCAACGAAGTTAAACTGCAGTGAATGGGTGCAGAGAAGCAGTCAGTGTATTCTACAGCCCTAGTCGACTGGACAATATTCTGTTATGTCTTATCTATTTTTTTCTTTAATATAGTTGGTCCTTATGGCGATGTTTTGTGCTGCCATCAAAAGAGATTCAGTCCATCTGATGCATTGATGCTATCTTTAATTCTGGGGAGTTCTCTTCCTCCTTTTTTGTAACACATATAGCATGTCTATGTCATCTCTCTATGTCATAGCCCTGTCAGCCGGAGTTGTAGAATATATCGACTGCATCTCTGCTGAGGGATACGACTCTCCCAACGAGTATCCCTGATATGGCACTAAACGATCTGTTGGTGAAGTTCCTGTAATGCTGGAGCTTTGACGAATGCGAAGTGCCCCTTCATAGCAATTGCTCGCAGGTCCGGTGTAACTGAAGTGGTTTCAGCTGACAGGGTCCTATCTATGGGTCAAATAGAACTGTTTAGCATAGGTCATTTTTTACTCACAGTTTAAATAACTGTGAGTAAAAAAATGACCTATGCTAAACTGAATTGTTAGAAATAGAACTGTGTAATCATTTAACTATGTGTAAACAAATGACTGATATCTAATTGAATTGTTATATCCATTTAAATGTGAGCAAAAAATGACTGCTGTTAAATTGTTACAATTACATAGCAACACTTAAAATCATTTAACTTCGTGCAAACAAATGATAAATAATAAATGGAATTATTCATATTGGATAGAAATATTTGAAACCATTTAACATTTGCAAAAAATTAGCTAAGGCTCGTTAAAAATGTTATCAACAAAATGTCTTTACAAATCATATATTTAATATAAATGAATAAAGAGGATTTGGCATTAAATAACATACAAGGGTTGATATGCCATAAAACCAAACAAAGTTCTTATGCATCGTCTTATCATTATTAAAACTATGACTGCCTTGCTTTTAGGCATTAGTTAACAAGACTATTATAAATTCACTATTAATTGCTTATAAAGAGTTTAATAATTGTGGTCTTCCACTATATTGCCCTAAGCTGAATAAAAACTATTTATATCCTTACAGCCACATTAGAGAATTTCATAACAAAGTAGGCAGTAATTAAATGATGATAATGCTAATGATATCAATTGTAACCATGATTATACTATTAATGATATTAATCGTAAATATTTAAGCAGAAACTGCAGCATAGCATCGAACCAGCAGTAAGAGGCATTGGTCTCTTCTGAAACTCAGAATTCATTAATTTTAATCAAGATGATGCCATCTCTTTATTGAATGACAAGCGTATGAAATTAATAGACCAGTTCATATATCTCGGTAGCAATATTTCATCTACTGAAAGTGGTGTTAACATACACATAGGTAAATCATCTACTGCTACAACCATGTAATGCAGTATATGAAAATCTGATCTATCTGATAAAATAAAACGTTGATTCTTCCAGATTTTATAGACGTGAAATAATGTATGATTGCACAACTTAGACTCTAATGAAACGCTTGCGGAAAAAAAGCTCAATGAGAACAACAAAAGAAAACCGCGTAAAGTTTCGAACAAATCCCGGAAGCAGCAACCAACAAAAAAAAAACACTTGTTTAGACAATTATCTTTTACAAAACATCTCAGACGAAGAAGACATCTTTGGCACTGCTGAACAAGTAAGGACGAACTCATAAACGATACTCCATACATACACACCAATGTTGGAAGGACTTACAGTTATCAACTCAGCCCGAACCCTGGATGCAATCTAGAGCGATACCGGATAGGGAGAAGTAGCGAGAGAGAATCGAAGGAATACATGCTTACGGCACAACATAATGATTAAAATTATCGACAGGTATAAAGCACCTCAACCTCGAACACCATCGTAAAACTCTCTCTATATATTATCATCCATAGACAGGGTGTTTCGTTGTATCACAACTCTTTAGTTAGGCTAGACTCGTAGGACGCTTCAAGCTGGGATCGAAACCCAGCCAACTGTACGTTAGAATTACTATCATACCACTCAGCCCCCGGCCGACATACGTCAGCTCGGGAATTATAAGGTTCGCGTGTGTGTGTGTGTATGTGAAAAATGAGGATAAGTGGATAATCCGAAACACAAACAGATTCAGAATAATATTTCTTCTTTCCACTTATTTTTTCACGCCTACCATTTCTCCACACACACACACACACACACACGCACACATACATACATATATATATAAGTAGTTAGTATGTTGGCCGACCCTAGTCGAAGGTGACCCGGTGGTTCTTTTTTCAATAGCTACTCCGCCGAGGTGTAGAGGAGGACACAACTCTTCTCTTTGGATTGCTACACTTACTCTTGCTCCGTACCTTATAATGCTGGGTGTTAAGCAAGGAGGCATCGAGTACCATTTTTAGAGTGTTTGGTATGACTCGACCTGG